>JAHLWY010000595.1:0-60674 GCA_020002185.1 Paraescarpia echinospica | reverse complement strand
TTGTGGACATTGTTACTGTGTTTGCTGTGATGGATTGTATGGTGTTGTGGACATTGTTACTGTGTTTGCTGTGATGGGTTGTATGGTGTTGTGGACATTGTTACAGTGTTTGCTGTGATGGATTGTATGGTGTTGTGGACATTGTTACAGTGTTTGCTGTGATGGGTTGTATGGTGTTGTGGACATTGTTACTGTGTTTGCTGTGATGGGTTGTATGGTGTTGTGGACATTGTTACAGTGTTTGCTGTGATGGATTGTATGGTGTTGTGGACATTGTTACAGTGTTTGCTGTGATGGGTTGTATGGTGTTGTGGACATTGTTACTGTGTTTGCTGTGATGGGTTGTATGGTGTTGTGGACATTGTTACTGTGTTTGCTGTGATGGATTGTATGGTGTTGTGGACATTGTTACTGTGTTTGCTGTGATGGATTGTAATGAATTATTTAATGGACAACTAATTTACAGTGTTTGCTGTGATGGAGTTGTATGGTGTTGTGGACATTGTTACTGTGTTTGCTGTGATGGGTTGTATGGTGTTATTGGACATTGTTACTGTGTTTGCTGTGATGGATTGTAGCATGAATTGTTGTGGACATTACTGTTTGCTGTGATGGATTGTATGGTGTTGTGGACATTGTTACAGTGTTTGCTGTGATGGATTGTATGGTGTTGTGGACATTGTTACAGTGTTTGCTGTGATGGATTGTATGGTGTTGTGGACATTGTTACAGTGTTTGCTGTGATGGGTTGTATGGTGTTGTGGACATTGTTACATTGTTTGCTGTGATGGGTTGTGTGATGTCATGGACATTGTTTCAGTGTGTGCTGTGATTGGTTGCGTGGTGTTGTGGACATTGTTACAGTGTTTGCTGTGATGGATTGTATGGTGTTGTGGACATTGTTACAGTGTTTGCTGTGATGGATTGTATGGTGTTGTGGACATTGTTACAGTGTTTGCTGTGATGTTTGTATGGTGTTGTGGACATTGTTACAGTGTTTGCTGTGATGGGTTGTGTGGTGTTGTGGACATTGTTTCAGTGCGTGCTGTGATGGGTTGTATGGTGTTGTGGACATTGTTACAGTGTTTGCTGTGATGGGTTGTATGGTGTTGTGGACATTGTTACAGTGTTTGCTGTGATGGGTTGTATGGTGTTGTGGACATTGTTTGCTGTGATGGGTTGTATGGTGTTGTGGACGTTGATACAGTGTTTGCTGTGATGGATTGTATGGTGTTGTGGACATTGTTACTGTGTTTGCTGTGATGGATTGTATGGTGTTGTGGACATTGTTACAGTGTTTGCTGTGATGGATTGTATGGTGTTGTGGACATTGTTACAGTGTTTGCTGTGATGGATTGTATGGTGTTGTGGACATTGTTACAGTGTTTGCTGTGATGGATTGTATGGTGTTGTGGACATTGTTACAGTGTTTGCTGTGATGGATTGTATGGTGTTGTGGACATTGTTACAGTGTTTGCTGTGATGGATTGTATGGTGTTGTGGACATTGTTACAGTGTTTGCTGTGATGGATTGTATGGTGTTGTGGACATTGTTACAGTGTTTGCTGTGATGGATTGTATGGTGTTGTGGACATTGTTACAGTGTTTGCTGTGACGGATTGTATGGTGTTGTGGACATTGTTACAGAGTTTGCTGTGATAGGTTGTGTGATGTCATGGACATTGTTTCAGTGTGTGATGTGATTGGTTGCGTGGTGTTGTGGACATTGTTTCAGTGCGTGCTGTGATGGTTGTGTGATGTCGTGGACATTGTTTTAGTGCGTGTTGTGATAGGTTGCGTGGTGTTGTAGACATTGTTTCAGTGCATGCTGTGATTGGTTGCGTGGTATTGTGGACATTGTTTCAGTGCATGCTGTGATGGGTTGCATGGTGTTGTGGACATTGTTTCAGTGCGTGCTGTGATTGGTTGCGTGGTATTGTGGACATTGTTTCAGTGCATGCTGTGATGGGTTGCATGGTGTTGTGGACATTGTTTCAGTGCGTGCTGTGATTGGTTGCATGGTATTGTGGACATTGTTTCAGTGCATGCTGTGATGGGTTGCGTGGTATTGTGGACATTGTTTCAGTGCGTGCTGTGATTGGTTGTGTGGTATTGTGGACATTGTTTCAGTGCGTGCTGTGATTGGTTGCGTGGTATTGTGGACATTGTTTCAGTGCATGCTGTGATGGGTTGTGTGATGTCGTGGACATTGTTTCAGTGCGTTATGTGATGGGTTGCGTGGTGTTGTAGACATTGTTTCAGTGCGTGCTGTGATGGGTTGTGTGATGTCATGGACATTGTTTCAGTGCGTGCTGTGATGGGTGGTGTGATGTCATGGACATTGTTTCAATGCGTGCTGTGATGGGTTGCGTGGTGTTGTGGACATTGTTTCAGTGCGTGCTGTGATGGGTTGTGTGATGTCGTGGAATTGTTTCAGTGCGTGCTGTGATGGGTTGCGTGGTGTTGTGGACATTGTTTCAGTGCGTACTGTGATGGGTTGTATGGTGTTGTGGACATTGTTTCAGTGCGTGCTGTGATTGGTTGCGTGGTATTGTGGACATTGTTTCAGTGCATGCTGTGATGGGTTGTGTGGTATTGTGGACATTGTTTCAGTGCGTGCTGTGATTGGTTGTGTGGTATTGTGGACATTGTTTCAGTGCGTGCTGTGATTGGTTGCATGGTATTGTGGACATTGTTTCAGTGCATGCTGTGATGGGTTGCGTGGTATTGTGGACATTGTTTCAGTGCGTGCTGTGACTGGTTGTGTGGTATTGTGGACATTGTTTCAGTGCGTGCTGTGATTGGTTGCGTGGTATTGTGGACATTGTTTCAGTGCATGCTGTGATGGGTTGTGTGATGTCGTGGACATTGTTTCAGTGCGTGCTGTGATGGGTTGCGTGGTGTTGTAGACATTGTTTCAGTGCGTGCTGTGATGGGTTGTGTGATGTCATGGACATTGTTTCAGTGCGTGCTGTGATGGGTTGTGTGATGTCATGGACATTGTTTCAATGCGTGCTGTGATGGGTTGCGTGGTGTTGTGGACATTGTTTCAGTGCGTGCTGTGATGGGTTGCGTGGTGTTGTAGACATTGTTTCAGTGCGTGCTGTGATGGGTTGTGTGATGTCATGGACATTGTTTCAGTGCGTGCTGTGATGGGTTGTGTGATGTCATGGACATTGTTTCAATGCGTGCTGTGATGGGTTGCGTGGTGTTGTGGACATTGTTTCAGTGCGTACTGTGATGGGTTGTATGGTGTTGTGGACATTGTTTCAGTGCGTGCTGTGATGGGTTGCATGGTGTTGTGGACATTGTTTCAGTGCGTGCTGTGATGGGTTGTGTGATGTCATGGACATTGTTTCAGTGCGTGCTGTGATTGGTTGCGTGGTATTGTGGACATTGTTTCAGTGCATGCTGTGATGGGTTGTGTGATGTCGTGCACATTTTTTCAGTGCATGCTGTCATGGGCTGCATGGTATTGTGGACATTGTTTCAGTGCGTGCTATGATGGGTTGCGTGGTGTTGTAGACACACTTTCAGTGCGAATGTGTGATGGGTTGTGTGATGTCATGGACATTGTTTCAGTGCGTGCTGTGATGGGTTGTGTGATGTCATGGACATTGTTTCAGTGCATGCTGTGATGGGTTGTGTGATGTCATGGACATTGTTTCAGTGCGTGCTGTGATGGGTTGCGTGGTATTGTGGACATTGTTTCAGTGCGTGCTGTGATGGGTTGTGTGATGTCATGGACATTGTTTCAGTGCGTGCTGTGATGGGTTGCGTGGTGTTGTAGACATTGTTTCAGTGCGTGCTGTGATGGGTTGTGTGATGTCATGGACATTGTTTCAGTGCGTGCTGTGATGGGTTGTGTGATGTCATGGACATTGTTTCAGTGCGTGCTGTGATGGGTTGCGTGATGTCATGGACATTGTTTCAGTGCGTGCTGTGATGGGTTGTGTGATGTCATGGACATTGTTTCAGTGCGTGCTGTGATTGGTTGCGTGGTGTTGTGGACATTGTTTCAGTGCGTGCTGTGATGGGTTGTGTGATGTCGTGGACATTGTTTCAGTGCGTGCTGTGATGGGTTGTGTGATGTCATGGACATTGTTTCAGTGCGTGCTGTGATGGGTTGCGTGATGTTGTGGACATTGTTTCAGTGCGTGCTGTGATGGGTTGTGTGATGTCGTGGACATTGTTTCAGTGCGTGCTGTGATGGGTTGCGTGGTGTTGTAGACATTGTTTCAGTGCCTGCTGTGATGGGTTGTGTGATGTCATGGACATTGTTTCAGTGCATGCTGTGATGGGTTGTGTGATGTCATGGACATTGTTTCAGTGCGTGCTGTGATGGGTTGCGTGGTGTTGTGGACATTGTTTCAGTGCGTGCTGTGATTGGTTGCGTGGTATTGTGGACATTGTTTCAGTGCGTGTTGTGATGGGTTGCGTGGTATTGTGGACATTGTTGCAGTGCGTGCTGTGATGGATTGTGTGATGTCATGGACATTGTTTCCAGTGCGTGCTGTGATGGGTTGTGTGATGTCATGGACATTGTTTCCATGCATGCTGTGATGGGTTGTGTGTGATGTCATGGACATTTGTTTTCAGTGCTTGTTGTGATGGGTTGCGTGGTATTGTGGACATTGTTTCAGTCGTTATGTGATGGGTTGTGTGATGTCATGGACATTGTTTCGGATGCTTGTTGTGATGATGGGTTTAGCATTGAATTATTTATGGAGCATTGTTTCGAGTGCATGCTGTGATGGGTTGTGTGTGATGTCTGGACATTGTTTCAGTGCATGCTGCTTGATGGGTTGTCGCGATGTCATGGACATTGTTTCAGTGCTTGTTGTGATGGGTTGGTGGTATTGTGGACATTGTTTCCAGTGCGTGCTGTGATGGGTTGTGTGATGTCATGGACATTGTTTCAGTCTCGTGCTATGATGGGTTAGTGATGTCATGGACATTGTTTCGGTTCGTGCTGTGATGGGTTGTGTGATGTAATGGACATTGTTTGAGTGGAGTGCTGTGATGGGTTGCGTGGTGTGTGGACATTGTTTCCAGTGCTTGTTGTTGTGATGGGTTGTGTGATGTCGTGGACATTGTTTCAGTGCGTGCTGTGATGGGTTGTGTGATGTCATGGACATTGTTTCAGTGCGTGCTATGATGGGTTGAGTGATGTCATGGACATTGTTGCAGTGCATGCTGTGATGGGTTGTGTGATGTCGTGGACATTGTTTCAGTGCGTGCTGTGATGGGTTGCGTGGTATTGTGGACATTGTTTCAGTGCGTGCTGTGATGGGTTGTGTGATGTCATGGACATTGTTTCAGTGCGTGCTATGATGGGTTGAGTGATGTCATGGACATTGTTGCAGTGCATGCTGTGATGGGTTGTGTGATGTCATGGGCATTGTTTCAGTGCGTGCTGTGATGGGTTGCATGGTATTGTGGACATTGTTTCAGTGCGTGCTGTGATGGGTTGTGTGATGTCATGGACATTGTTTCAGTGCGTGCTATGATGGGTTGAGTGATGTCATGGACATTGTTTCAGTGCGTGCTGTGATGGGTTGTGTGATGTAATGGACATTGTTTGAGTGGGTGCTGTGATGGGTTGCGTGGTATTGTGGACATTGTTTCAGTGCTTGTTGTGATGGGTTGTGTGATGTCGTGGACATTGTATCAGTGCGTGCTGTGATGGGTTGCGTGGTGTTGTGGACATTGTTTCAGTGCGTGCTGTGATTGGTTGCGTGGTATTGTGGACATTGTTTCAGTGCGTGCTGTGATGGGTTGCGTGGTATTGTGGACATTGTTTCAGTGCATGCTGTGATTGGTTGCGTGGTATTGTGGACATTGTTTCAGTGCGTGCTGTGATTGGTTGCGTGGTGTTGTGGACATTGTTTCAGTGCGTGCTGTGATGGGTTGCGTGGTATTGTGGACATTGTTTCAGTTCGTGCTGTGATGGGTTGTGTGATGTCATGGACATTGTTTCAGTGCGTGCTGTGATGGGTTGCGTGGTATTGTGGACATTGTTTCAGTGCGTGCTGTGATGGGTTGTGTGGTGTCATGGACATTGTTTCAGTGCGTGCTGTGATGGGTTGCATGGTATTGTGGACATTGTTTCAGTGCATGCTGTGATTGGTTGCGTGGTATTGTGGACATTGTTTCAGTGCGTGCTGTGATTGGTTGCGTGGTGTTGTGGACATTGTTTCAGTGCGTGCTGTGATGGGTTGTGTGATGTTGTGGACATTGTTTCAGTGCGTGCTGTGATGGGTTGCGTGATGTCGTGGACATTGTTTCAGTGCATGCTGTGATTGGTTGCGTGGTGTTGTGGACATTGTTTCAGTGCGTGCTGTGATGGGTTGCGTGATATTGTGGAGATTGTTTCAGTGCATGCTGTGATTGGTTGCGTGATATTGTGGACATTGTTTCAGTGCGTGCTGTGATGGGTTGCGTGGTATTGTGGACATTGTTTCAGTGCGTGCTGTGATGGGTTGCGTGATGTCGTGGACTTTGTTTCAGTGCATGCTGTGATTGGTTGCATGGTATTGTGGACATTGTTTCAGTGCGTGCTGTGATGGGTTGTGTGATGTCATGGACATTGTTTCAGTGCGTGCTGTGATGGGTTGCGTGGTATTGTGGACATTGTTTCAGTGCGTGCTGTGATGGGTTGTGTGGTGTCATGGACATTGTTTCAGTGCGTGCTGTGATGGGTTGCATGGTATTGTGGACATTGTTTCAGTGCATGTTGTGATGGGTTGTGTGATGTCGTGGACATTGTTTCAGTGCGTGCTGTGATGGGTTGTGTGGTGTTGTGGACATTGTTTCAGTGCGTGCTGTGATGGGTTGCGTGGTGTTGTGGACATTGTTGCAGTGCGTGCTGTGATGGATTGTGTGATGTCATGGACATTGTTTCAGTGCGTGCTGTGATGGGTTGTGTGATGTCATGGACATTGTTTCAGTGCATGCTGTGATGGGTTGTGTGATGTCATGGACATTGTTTCAGTGCGTGCTGTGATGGGTTGCGTGGTGTTGTGGACATTGTTTCAGTGCGTGCTGTGATTGGTTGCGTGGTATTGTGGACATTGTTTCAGTGCGTGTTGTGATGGGTTGCGTGGTATTGTGGACATTGTTGCAGTGCGTGCTGTGATGGATTGTGTGATGTCATGGACATTGTTTCAGTGCGTGCTGTGATGGGTTGTGTGATGTCATGGACATTGTTTCAGTGCATGCTGTGATGGGTTGTGTGATGTCATGGACATTGTTTCAGTGCTTGTTGTGATGGGTTGCGTGGTATTGTGGACATTGTTTCAGTGCGTGCTGTGATGGGTTGTGTGATGTCATGGACATTGTTTCAGTGCTTGTTGTGATGGGTTGCGTGGTGTTGTAGACATTGTTTCAGTGCATGCTGTGATGGGTTGTGTGATGTCATGGACATTGTTTCAGTGCATGCTGTGATGGGTTGTGTGATGTCATGGACATTGTTTCAGTGCTTGTTGTGATGGGTTGCGTGGTATTGTGGACATTGTTTCAGTGCGTGCTGTGATGGGTTGTGTGATGTCATGGACATTGTTTCAGTGCGTGCTATGATGGGTTGAGTGATGTCATGGACATTGTTTCAGTTCGTGCTGTGATGGGTTGTGTGATGTAATGGACATTGTTTGAGTGGGTGCTGTGATGGGTTGCGTGGTATTGTGGACATTGTTTCAGTGCTTGTTGTGATGGGTTGTGTGATGTCGTGGACATTGTTTCAGTGCGTGCTGTGATGGGTTGCGTGGTGTTGTGGACATTGTTTCAGTGCGTGCTGTGATTGGTTGCGTGGTATTGTGGACATTGTTTCAGTGCGTGCTGTGATGGGTTGCGTGATGTTGTGGACATTGTTTCAGTGCTTGTTGTGATGGGTTGCGTGGTATTGTGGACATTGTTTCAGTGCGTGCTGTGATGGGTTGTGTGATGTCATGGACATTGTTTCAGTGCGTGCTATGATGGGTTGAGTGATGTCATGGACATTGTTGCAGTGCATGCTGTGATGGGTTGTGTGATGTCATGGGCATTGTTTCAGTGCGTGCTGTGATGGGTTGCACATGTATTATGGACATTGTTCAGTCGTGCTGTATGATGGGTTGTGTGATGTCACATGGACATTGTTTCAGTCACGTGCTATGATGGGTTGAGTGATATCTGGACAGTGTTTTCAGTCGTGCTATGATGGGTTAATATTAATGATATAATGGACATTGTTGGTGGAATTGCTGTATGATAAGGTTGCGTCATTATTATTATGGACATTGTTCGGTACTTGTGATGGGTTGTGTGATGTAAGTGGACGTTATCAGTCGTGCTGGAATGGGTTGCGTGGTATTGTGGACATTGTTTCAGTGCGTGCTGTGATGGGTTGTGTGGTGTCATGGACATTGTTTCAGTGCGTGCTGTGATGGGTTGCGTGGTATTGTGGACATTGTTTCAGTGCATGCTGTGATTGGTTGCGTGGTATTGTGGACATTGTTTCAGTGCGTGCTGTGATTGGTTGCGTGGTGTTGTGGACATTGTTTCAGTGCGTGCTGTGATGGGTTGCGTGGTATTGTGGACATTGTTTCAGTTCGTGCTGTGATGGGTTGTGTGATGTCATGGACATTGTTTCAGTGCGTGCTGTGATGGGTTGCGTGGTATTGTGGACATTGTTTCAGTGCGTGCTGTGATGGGTTGTGTGGTGTCATGGACATTGTTTCAGTGCGTGCTGTGATGGGTTGCATGGTATTGTGGACATTGTTTCAGTGCATGCTGTGATTGGTTGCGTGGTATTGTGGACATTGTTTCAGTGCGTGCTGTGATTGGTTGCGTGGTGTTGTGGACATTGTTTCAGTGCGTGCTGTGATGGGTTGTGTGATGTTGTGGACATTGTTTCAGTGCGTGCTGTGATGGGTTGCGTGATGTCGTGGACATTGTTTCAGTGCATGCTGTGATTGGTTGCGTGGTGTTGTGGACATTGTTTCAGTGCGTGCTGTGATGGGTTGCGTGATATTGTGGAGATTGTTTCAGTGCATGCTGTGATTGGTTGCGTGATATTGTGGACATTGTTTCAGTGCGTGCTGTGATGGGTTGCGTGGTATTGTGGACATTGTTTCAGTGCGTGCTGTGATGGGTTGCGTGATGTCGTGGACTTTGTTTCAGTGCATGCTGTGATTGGTTGCATGGTATTGTGGACATTGTTTCAGTGCGTGCTGTGATGGGTTGTGTGATGTCATGGACATTGTTTCAGTGCGTGCTGTGATGGGTTGCGTGGTATTGTGGACATTGTTTCAGTGCGTGCTGTGATGGGTTGTGTGGTGTCATGGACATTGTTTCAGTGCGTGCTGTGATGGGTTGCATGGTATTGTGGACATTGTTTCAGTGCATGCTGTGATGGGTTGTGTGATGTCGTGGACATTGTTTCAGTGCGTGCTGTGATGGGTTGCATGGTATTGTGGACATTGTTTCAGTGCGTGCTGTGATGGGTTGCGTGGTGTTGTGGACATTGTTTCAGTGCATGTTGTGATGGGTTGTGTGATGTCGTGGACATTGTTTCAGTGCATGCTGTGATGGGTTGCGTGGTATTGTGGACATTGTTTCAGTGCGTGCTGTGATGGGTTGTGTGGTGTCATGGACATTGTTTCAGTGCGTGCTGTGATGGGTTGCATGGTATTGTGGACATTGTTTCAGTGCGTGCTGTGATGGGTTGCATGGTATTGTGGACATTGTTTCAGTGCTTGCTGTGATGGGTTGTGTGATGTGGACATTGTTTCAGTGCTTGCTGTGATGGGTTGTGTGATGTGGACATTGTTTCAGTGCATGTTGTGATGGGTTGTGTGATGTCATGGACATTGTTTCAGTGCGTGCTGTGATGGGTTGCGTGGTGTTGTGGACCTTCCTGCAGTACAAGAAGACAGTGTCCCGTGTCTTCAGACCTAGTGTCGGCCGCTGGCTGTTGTTGATCACTGCTTCGCAATTCCATTTCTTCTTCTACCTGAGTCGGCCATTACCAAACATCTTTGCCTTGGCCCTAGGTTAGTTCACTTTGTGTTAATTCTCTCATTGAATCAATCATTGTCAAACATTTGTGTTGTCTCTAGGTTAGTTAACTGTGTATTAATTCTGTCATTGAGCGAGCCACTGCCAAGCATATTTGCCTTGGCCCCTGGTTAATTCACTTTGTATTAATTCTTTCATTGAAAGTTCCATTGCCAAACATCTTTGCCTTGGTTCTTTGGTTAATTCACTTTGTATTAAATCTCTCATTGAGCGAGCCACTGCCAAACATTGACCTTGGCTGTAGGTCACTTCACTTTGTATTAATTCTCTCATTGAGCGAGCCACTGCCAAACATATTTGCCTTGTCTTAGGTCACTTTATTTTGTATTCTCACATTGAATGAGTCACTGCCAAACATATTTGCCTTGCCTTAGGTCACTTTATTTTGTATTAATTCTCTCATTGAGCGAGCCACTGCCAAACATATTTGCCTTGCCTTAGGTCAATTTATTTTGTATTAATTCTCACATTGAGTGAGCCACTGCCAAACATATTGGCCTTGGTCCCTGGTTATTTCACATTGTATTACCGTATGATCGCCTATAGATACGCACTGCCTAATAGACGCACACAACCCTTTTACAGAAGTTAAACCACCCATCAAAACTGATTTTCGGTAATGAACGTGCACTTTGAAAATGCAAAATATAAAAAATGTGGATACCGTCTAGATAACAATTCATTGTACTTTTGTCCGCAAGGTAGCACCACATTTATAATTTGAATGACTTGTTTCATTCGGGAAGTCAGGCATGTTGTCATAATCACGTAAACCTTCCTAACAGTGCAAACGAAGAGTTGAAATTATGTGATATTCACAATCGCATAGCCGTCTGTAGGCATGAGGAAGGGTCAAAACAAAGCACGCGGATTTGAATTATTTGATTCAGTACAGACAGAGTTTTATCCTGCAACGCTCAATGATGTCTTCTGGCCAGCGTGATGATGATTCTGTCGACCGAGCGCTAGATGTTTTGGTAGATGTGCTGATTCTGTCTTTACTACGTGTTGCCTATAGTTTCACATGCGTGACGTGTATGCAATTTGTGCAATCGTCCACTGCTGACAGCTTGTGCTATGCGTGTCTTATGTTAAATCAGTAGACGTGCACCCAAGCCCTTGCACTAACGCAGTGCGTGTTTTTTGGGGATAATACGGTAATTCTCACACTTTCGTCTGCCTTATTCCATGTAGTTGACGGTCATGATCATACATTTAATTTTCTGATTGGTACTTGATAGCAGTATGACATTACATAGCATCTTGAAGGAGAACAGGAGACTGTTGCTTGCAGTGATGCTGGCCATGCGAAGTTACCTGGCTGGACAGTACCGGGCTTTCATCTGGTGGTCAGCCGGTTCCATCTTGCTTTTCCGTGCCGAGCTGGCTCTCCTAATGGGTTTGCTCCTGCTGATAGCACTTGGCACGCACCGACTCTCTCTCCTCTCCAGTCTCACCGCGGCGGTACCGGCCGGCATCGTCTGTCTGGGTAGGTCACATGGTCTCACTCGTTGGGATGGGGGCAGATCATATTTGTTTAGCCCAGGTTATTCATATTCATTATATGTATGCTTGTTTGACTGATATTCAGATTTCCAAATATTTGTTTTAATTAATATTTACATACGATGTGTTTATCCAATTTGAGCTGCTTTTTCCGATTCCGTGGCTGTATTTAATAATAGCTACTGATTTTTATTTCTCTTATTTCCAGTTCACATTAGAACAGTAATGATTCTTTTCCAGGTTTATAATATTGGCATAACATTAACATCATATTTCAAAAGTAGCGTCACTGTGCTGGTTGTGTATTTTTAGGCGGCACTCTCTTGGTTGTTGTGTATTTGCTGGCGGCAATGTGCTGGTTGTTGTGTATTTGCAGGCAGCACCTTGCAGGTTGTTGTGTATTTGCATTCGCCACTGTGCTGGTTGTTGTGTATTTGCATATGTCACTGTGCTGGTTGTTGTGTATTTGCAGGCGTCACCGCTGGTTGTTGTGTATTTGCAGGCGTCACTGTGTTGGTTGTTGTGTATTTGCAGGCACCACTGTTGGTTGTTGTGTATTTGCAGGCGTCACTGTGTTGGTTGTTGTGTATTTACAGGCGTCACTGTGTTGGTTGTTGTGTATTTGCAGATGTCACTGTGCAGGTTGTTGCGTATTTGCAGGCGTCACTGTGTTGGTTGTTGTGTATTTGCAGGCACCACTATTGGTTGTTGTGTATTTGCAGGCGTCACTGTGTTGGTTGTTGTGTATTTGCAGGCACCACTGTTGGTTGTTGTGTATTTGCAGGCGTCACTGTGCTGATTGTTGTGTATTTGCAGGCATCACTGTGCAGGTTGTTGTGTATTTGCAGGCATCACTGTGCTGGTTGTTGTGTATTTGCAGGCACCACTGTGTTAGTTGTTGTGTATTTGCAGGCACCACTGTTGGTTGTTGTGTATTTGCAGGCACCACTGTTGGTTGTTGTGTATTTGCAGGCACCACTGTTGGTTGTTGTGTATTTGCAGGCACCACTGTTGGTTGTTGTGTATTTGCAGGCGTCACTGTGTTGGTTGTTGTGTATTTGCAGGCACCACTGTTGGTTGTGTATTTGCAGGCGTCACTGTGTTGGTTGTTGTGTATTTGCAGGCGTCACTGTGTTGGTTGTTGTGTATTTGCATTCAGCACTGTGCTGGTTGTTGTGTATTTGCAGATGTCACTGTGCTGGTTGTTGTGTATTTGCAGGCGTCACCGCTGGTTGTTGTGTATTTGCAGGCGTCACTGTGTTGGTTGTTGTGTATTTGCAGGCGTCACTGTGTTGGTTGTTGTGTATTTGCAGATGTCACTGTGCAGGTTGTTGTGTATTTGCAGATGTCACTGTGAAGGTTGTTGTGTATTTGCAGATGTCACTGTGCAGGTTGTTGTGTATTTGCAGGCGTCACTGTGTTGGTTGTTGTGTATTTGCAGGCACCACTGTTGGTTGTTGTGTATTTGCAGGCATCACTGTGCAGGTTGTTGTGTATTTGCAGGCATCACTGTGCTGGTTGTTGTGTATTTGCAGGCGTCACTGTGTTGGTTGTTGTGTATTTGCAGGCACCACTGTTGGTTGTTGTGTATTTGCAGGCGTCACTGTGTTGGTTGTTGTGTATTTGCAGGCACCACTGTTGGTTGTTGTGTATTTGCAGGCACCACTGTGCTGATTGTTGTGTATTTGCAGGCATCACTGTGCAGGTTGTTGTGTATTTGCAGGCATCACTGTGCTGGTTGTTGTGTATTTGCAGGCACCACTGTTGGTTGTTGTGTATTTGCAGGCACCACTGTTGGTTGTTGTGTATTTGCAGGCGTCACTGTGTTGGTTGTTGTGTATTTGCAGGCACCACTGTTGGTTGTTGTGTATTTGCGTCACTGTGTTGGTTGTTGTGTATTTGAAGGCACCACTGTTGGTTGTTGTGTATTTGCAGGCACCACTGTTGGTTGTTGTGTATTTGCAGGCACCACTGTTGGTTGTTGTGTATTTGCAGGCATCACTGTGCAGGTTGTTGTGTATTTGCTGGCATCACTGTGCTGGTTGTTGTGTATTTGCAGGCACCACTATTGGTTGTTGTGTATTTGCAGGCGTCACTGTGTTGGTTGTTGTGTATTTGCAGGCACCACTGTTGGTTGTTGTGTATTTGCAGGCGTCACTGTGTTGGTTGTTGTGTATTTGCAGGCGTCACTGTGTTGGTTGTTGTGTATTTGCAGGCACCACTGTTGGTTGTTGTGTATTTGCAGGTACCACTGTTGGTTGTTGTGTATTTGCAGGCACCAGTGTGCTGATTGTTGTGTATTTGCAGGCATCACTGTGCAGGTTGTTGTGTATTTGCAGGTGTCACTGTGTTGGTTGTTGTGTATTTGCAGGCGTCACTGTGTTGGTTGTTGTGTATTTACAGGCACCACTGTTGGTTGTTGTGTATTTGCAGGCACCACTGTTGGTTGTTGTGTATTTGCAGGCACCACTGTGCTGATTGTTGTGTATTTGCAGGCATCACTGTGCAGGTTGTTGTGTATTTGCAGGCGTCACTGTGTTGGTTGTTGTGTATTTGCAGGCGTCACTGTGTTGGTTGTTGTGTATTTGCAGGCACCACTGTTGGTTGTTGTTTATTTGCAGGCACCACTGTTGGTTGTTGTGTATTTGCAGGCATCACTGTGCAGGTTGTTGTGTATTTGCAGGCATCACTGTGCTGGTTGTTGTGTATTTGCAGGCATCACTGTGCTGGTTGTTGTGTAGTTGCAGGCACCAGTGTGCTGATTGTTGTGTATTTGCAGGCATCACTGTGCAGGTTGTTGTGTATTTGCAGGCATCACTGTGCTGGTTGTTGTGTATTTGCAGGCACCACTGTTGGTTGTTGTGTATTTGCAGGCACCACTGTGCTTATTGTTGTGTATTTGCAGGCATCACTGTGCAGGTTGTTGTGTATTTGCAGGCATCACTGTGCAGGTTATGTACTTGCAGATGTCACTGTGCTGGTTGTTGTGTATTTGCAGATGTCACTGTGCTGGTTGTTGTGTATTTGCAGGTGTCACTGTGCTGGTTGTGTATTTGCAGGCGTCACTGTGCTGGTTGTGTATTTGCAGGCGTCACTGTGATGGTTGTGTATTTGCAGGTGTCATTGTGCTGGTTGTTGTGTATTTGCAGATGTCACTGTGCTGGTTGTTGTGTATTTGCAGATGACACTGTGCTGGTTGTTGTGTATTTGCAGGTGTCACTGTGCTGGTTGTGTATTTGCAGGCGTCACTGTGCTGGTTGTGTATTTGCAGGCGTCACTGTGATGGTTGTGTATTTGCAGGTGTCATTGTGCTGGTTGTGTATTTGCAGGCGTCACTGTGTTGGTTGTTGTGTATTTACAGGCACCACTGTTGGTTGTTGTGTATTTGCAGGCACCACTGTTGGTTGTTGTGTATTTGCAGGCACCACTGTGCTGATTGTTGTGTATTTGCAGGCATCACTGTGCAGGTTGTTGTGTATTTGCAGGCGTCACTGTGTTGGTTGTTGTGTATTTGCAGGCGTCACTGTGTTGGTTGTTGTGTATTTGCAGGCACCACTGTTGGTTGTTGTTTATTTGCAGGCACCACTGTTGGTTGTTGTGTATTTGCAGGCATCACTGTGCAGGTTGTTGTGTATTTGCAGGCATCACTGTGCTGGTTGTTGTGTATTTGCAGGCATCACTGTGCTGGTTGTTGTGTAGTTGCAGGCACCAGTGTGCTGATTGTTGTGTATTTGCAGGCATCACTGTGCAGGTTGTTGTGTATTTGCAGGCATCACTGTGCTGGTTGTTGTGTATTTGCAGGCACCACTGTTGGTTGTTGTGTATTTGCAGGCACCACTGTGCTTATTGTTGTGTATTTGCAGGCATCACTGTGCAGGTTGTTGTGTATTTGCAGGCATCACTGTGCAGGTTATGTACTTGCAGATGTCACTGTGCTGGTTGTTGTGTATTTGCAGATGTCACTGTGCTGGTTGTTGTGTATTTGCAGGTGTCACTGTGCTGGTTGTGTATTTGCAGGCGTCACTGTGCTGGTTGTGTATTTGCAGGCGTCACTGTGATGGTTGTGTATTTGCAGGTGTCATTGTGCTGGTTGTGTATTTGCAGATGTCACTGTGCTGGTTGTTGTGTATTTGCAGATGACACTGTGCTGGTTGTTGTGTATTTGCAGGTGTCACTGTGCTGGTTGTGTATTTGCAGGCGTCACTGTGCTGGTTGTGTATTTGCAGGCGTCACTGTGATGGTTGTGTATTTGCAGGTGTCATTGTGCTGGTTGTGTATTTGCAGGTGTCACTGTGTTGGTTGTGTATTTGCTGGTGTCACTGTGTTGGTTGTGTATTTGCAGATGTCAGTGTGTTGGTTGTGTATTTGCAGGTGTCACTGTGTTGGTTGTGTATTTGCAGGTGTCACTGTGTTGGTTGTGTATTTGCAGATGTCACTGTGCTGGTTGTGTATTTGCAGATGTCAATGTGTTGGTTGTGTATTTGCAGGTGTCACTGTGCTGGTTGTGTATTTGCAGGTGTCACTGTGCTGGTTGTGTATTTGCAGGTGTCACTGTGCTGGTTGTGTATTTGCAGGTGTCACAGTGCTGGGTGTGTATTTGCAGGCGTCATTGTGCTGGTTGTGTATTTGCAGGTGTCACTGTGCTGGTTTTGTATTTGCAGGTGTCAATGTGCTGGTTGTGTATTTGCAGGTGTCACTGTGCTGGTTGTGTATTTGCAGGTGTCACTGTGCTGGTTGTGTATTTGCAGGTGTCACTGTGCTGGTTGTGTATTTCCAGGTGTCACTGTGCTGGTAGACTCCTACTTCTGGAGGGTGTGGCTGTGGCCTGAGGGTCAGGTGCTATGGTACAACACGGTCCTCAACAAGAGCTCTAACTGGGGAATATCCTTGCGCAGAGGAACACCATAACTACTAATGACAACTGCCAGAAAGACAGTATTTATTAAAATGCCTGAAATGATTGATAACCATTCCACGATAATGTAACCTCTGTGGATGTCTTCAGTCAGAGTCTACATCATGTATGGCATCATGAGAAACAGTAAAGAAAACTTAGCTTCAGCGTTGCTCTTGTGAGGAACGAGTTGTCATTTCAATATTTTAACTTACTTTAAGCTATCCATCTTGTTTTAGTCAGTCAATTTGTCATTGGTTGTGATGCCAGCTTCTTCTGGTCGTACCATTGTATTTTTGTTTAGCCTGCATATTTGTGTTGATGTACGTTTACAAAACTCTAATCTACAATTGCACTTTCTGAAGTTTGAACAAACATGAACTAAGAACCTTAACAGTTCGACAAACAGCTCCGTTCTCGTGGTACTTCACTTCCGTGATACCGCGAGCACTCGCGTCAAGTGTTTTGTTTGTGCCGTTCGCCGTACACGTGGACGGCAGGTGTGGCGCCCTCACCCTTGCAGCCCTCGGCTTCGCAGGACTCTACTCCTTCCTCCCTCACAAGGAGCTCCGGTTCATCATCTACATCTTCCCTGTCCTCAACACTGCCGCTGCCCTTGTCTGCTCCCACATGTAAGTAGTCTGTCTCAACACTGCTGCTGCCCTTGTCTGCTCCCACACGTAAGTAGTCTGTCTCAACAATGCCGCTGCCCTTGTCTGCTCCCACATGTAAGGAATGTCTGTCTCAGTTTCTGTCTCTTGCTGGGTGCTCCGGGATTAAGGCCAGACACCCTAGGTGAAATGGTGTTTTTGACAGAAATACTAAAAATGGTTTTCTGCCAGATTATGAGAGAGAGGTGTCTGTAAATCTCCACGGTGGGTATAAGCTTGTATAGAGAGGCGTCTGTAAATCTCCGTGGTGGGTGTAAGCTTGTATAGAGAGGCATCTGTAAATCTCCATGGTGAGTGTAAGCTTGTATAGAGAGGCGTCTGTAAATCTCCGTGGTGGGTATAAGCTTGTATAGAGAGGCGTCTGTAAATCTCCGTAGTGGGTGTAAGCTTGTATAGAGAGGCGTCTGTAAATCTCCATGGTGAGTGTAAGCTTGTATAGAGAGGCGTCTGTAAATCTCCGTGGTGGGTATAAGCTTGTATAGAGAGGCATCTGTAAATCTCCGTGGTGGGTATAAGCTTGTATAGAGAGGCGTCTGTAAATCTCCATAGTGGGTGTAAGCTTGTATAGAGAGGCATCTGTAAATCTCCATGGTGAGTGTAAGCTTGTATAGAGAGGCGTCTGTAAATCTCCGTGGTGGGTGTAAGCTTGTATAGAGAGGCGTCTGTAAATCTCCATGGTGAGTGTAAGCTTGTATAGAGAGGTGTCTGTAAATCTCCGTAGTGGGTGTAAGCTTGTATAGAGAGGCGTCTGTAAATCTCCGTGGTGGGTGTAAGCTTGTATAGAGAGGTGTCTGTAAATCTCCGATTCTCTGTGCTTGGTGTTTCAGGTGGACAATGAGAAGGAAGTCATGGGTTCGGGGAGTTCTCGCACTAGTCGCTGTTGGTCACCTGTTTGTGAACATTGCTTTAACTGGCGGTCTACTCTACGTGTCCCAACACAACTACCCTGGTGGCCACGCACTGAACCAGCTACACCAGGCTGAATGCACTACGCCAGGTACAGGGGCCATTCAAACCTTGTGTTATGCCACAGGGGTTTATATGTGTAATTGTTAAGGAATGTTATCAGGGGAGGGGTAGTTTTTGATACTGTTGAGTAACATAAATATGTATTTTGTCTCACAAGGTCAAACCAATATTTATGTTTCATTATTGGAGTTTAATTTCATGATTTACTAACTTGTTAACCACTGAGAACAATGATAATTTGTGACAACTTGTATGCAGTGTGCGGTGACATTGTGAGCCAGTCCATTGATCTTGGAGGACTCTCCCAAAAGTCATGGTGGTGGCTATTTGCTACCCATCAACATACAGCTGCATGTAAACACCTGATATTTCTAGTTGTTTCCAGCGCTTGGCAACATTCTCTTAACTGACTAGTCTCTATATATTGTGGTAACAATGTAACGGTCTTATGAGGTCTCATTCAACTAGTCAGCCTTTTTCAGAACATTATCACCAAACCGACCTTTCTATGCTGGCACTGAAGGTGGTCACTGCCAGGGTGCTTGTCGTCCTCAATGGTTCTTTTACATCCTAAATTGAGACGGGACCGACATTAACGTGATCTCTGAGTCACGAAGGATAAACAGTCCAAACAGTTGAGAGACAAGTTTTTAAATCTACCATGCCTGTCCGGTCCGGGGTTTTTAACTCACAGCGCTGGCTTGCCAGGCAGGTGTGTTATAATCACTGCACTGTCACGCTTTCTTCATGTAAATCTTGTCAAAAGTACCTTCAACCTAATCCAAACCTTAACCCTTTTTGCACATCAGACCAACCATAAAAGGACATTTGTACATGGAAGGGTACCAAGAAGCTCCCTCCAAAAGTCACTGTCATGTCCTATGCTTTAGAATATGTTTTAGAATAAGTAATGTGTATGCATGTATTATCTGCTGTTTTTATCAAATGGTTACATGTACATATTGCAGTCATGTCTGTTCTCACCTGAGACATATTTCTCAACTCCATAGTTGAGACAATAAAGCATTATCTGATCTTATGCTGCCATCTATTGGCAATGTACATGCTAATGCTGCAATGCATTGTGCTGCCCTCTAGTGGTTATCTGATTTATAAACATGTTTGGTGCTGCCACTTGGTGTCTCTCTTCTCTGCTTTTGTTTACATTGTGCCAGACTTTTATTTAAGTTGCCAAGAAAAGGAACAAAATGCCATTATGTAACATGTCCCTGTAATCTATGACCACCGGGTGCTTGCATTTCTAACTGCTGCCTGAGTACTTGGTGTATGTCCAATGTATTTTGCCAGATTTTTATATGCTCTTTTTATATGCATACTCCCACCCAGGCATGACAGCAGCCAACTGTTCTGGCATGTTTTCTGTGTTTGCCAGACGTGTCAGTGCACATAGATGTGGCCTCGGCGCAGACGGGCGTGTCAAGGTTTGGTCAACTTCATCCTTCGTGGAGGTGGGCCAGTCACTTTGTTACCACGTTTTTGTCAGGAGTTTATGGGATGCAAGATCCTTCGTCCTATATGTATAGAAACAGTTCCCAGACGCATGCAAAATAATTGTTTTGCCCACAGGGCGTGTGCGTATCAATAACATATAACACAAATTTATATTGAATATGAATGACTAAGTTTAACTTGGTAGTTTATTACTGAATCAGTTCATTTGGTAATTCTTTTCACGAATCCATCCAAATAACAATTCCCATAGGCATATGTTTCCCGATTCTGAAGGGTGTCTAATCCTCTGTGTGGTGCCGCACTACGCATAGGTTTGCGGAGCGTCTCTAGGGACTGATTCGCAAACGAGAATACCATTCCAATCCGTGCACATGTCCATTCAGGCTTCAACGTTTGAGTGCAGTCACTGTGCATTTTAAGACTTCCTAATTTATTAGAGCTGTAACGATGATAAACAAAGCGACTAACGAACATTCTTTTGTATCTAACTGCTTGTTATCATGAAACTAATGATGGACCGTACGGCGACAATGGTAAGAACACAGAGTGCAAGCACTCCAATCACAACTCCCATCCCGGGGCCGATCGCGCCAGTCGCTCGTCCAACAATCGAACCAATTTGATACCGTGTTTATGCCACCATTCCACATTGTTTCAGATATACAGTACATTGTTATAAAATATTGATTTGAGGGAACTTTTGAGGCCTAAATAGCGCTCTGGTTTGTTTCAAAGGAATTTTTTAATATCGCTGTTTTAAGTGCGACGTGTAGTAACCCGCAACCGCAGCGACGCACACTGATTTAAGCCTGAACGAGCACTATTTGGGACATTATATTCCTGAAACGATGTGGAATGAAAGAATAAACGCGTTGAGGTATAACCTTTAGGCACAACTGTCATAATGCTGTAATCGGGGTGGGCCCGGATTCTACACGTCACAAAGGAAATAAAAACAAGGCATTAGCTAAAATCCTTTTTCCAGGTGTACACAAAGTTTAACATTGTATGTAACATTTGAGAACATTAACAAAATACAGAAAAATAAAATTTCAAAACATCATTATATATAATTACTATATTTTCATTTTGTGGTGAATAAATAATTACTACAACAGTTTTAAAATATTTATAAACATAGTACAAACATGATATGGTTTATATTACTTTGTGAAAACATAAACAAACAAAGTGTCAAGAAAATCAATGGTTTGGTATCAGACTTGAACCAGCGTCGCCTGAGTATAAAATCAATGACACGAAACCAATGCGTCTACCAATTGAGCTACCGAGATCGACAGATATTCACCGACTGATTCAAGTTGTTATGATAAAATAGGATAAATTGTACAACTCCTCATTTATATATTGATATTCTAGTAATATTATTAAATTATATAACATTACTTTCTGTAGTTGGATACAATATATGTTTCCTATGTGTGTTTATTGGTGTAGATTATCTCTGCTATCTTTGTAAACATGTTCTAAATGCATGGAAAGGGTCGGCCTGATGCGAGTATATGTCATATGTGACATCACATCTCGGCATTCCAAAAAGTGCGCCAAACATATGTGTATTCGAAGATGTTCGGATGCACAGCATAAAATTTGGAATTTTTAATTCATTGAAATTTGTTTGGCTTGTTGGACATGGAAATATATAGCAGGATGTAATATAATATAAATTCAATATAGCAATATAGGTGTCTTATTCACATTTTTAAGTGTCCACAAAATAATGCACACTTCCATCTGCTGCCTATTGGCTATTCCAATGCTACTGTGATGACCACAGTCAGGTTTCCCGCCACCGAAACAAATTCAGGAACCTTCCAAAGTGAGTCATGGCTTCCTTGATATATTTAGCTTAGCTTTGGGAGATCTCCCAGTGTGACATTTACACGCAAGCCAAGGCATCTAGCAGACTAGCACACCCTCTCATAAGTGAGGAAGGCTGTTCTAACTTCCAAAACTATATAGATTATCAAGGGAAAACATCAACAAATAAAACTTATTGTAATAAGGCATGTTATTTTATTAAATTCTTGTTAGTATCAAATTGATAATAATAATAACCGGGTTTACATGGGTTGTATAAGTTGTGATATTTAGAAAACAATACTTACAATTAAAAAAGAGCAATAAGTGGGACCCTCACTACAGACTTGGGACCCCCTCAAAAGAAGGCTGGGGGTCCCGAGGACCCTTAAACACAAACATCCAGGTAAACCCCTGATATGTCATATCCCGTTTTAATAAGATTTGTTTCATATGTAAAAATTGCGATAAAGTACGTATTTTGTTGTATTCTTGACACAAGAATAAATTGTTATGACAAACTGATTGGCCATAATAGTCGACGAGGAAATACGTTTTATATATATTTTATTATGTATGTACGTTTTAAATATTACTAAGTTGGTTAACCAATAAAAAAATACGGATTTATATATAATTTCAAGTAAAAAATATGGATTTTAGTCAAGAAAATGTGGCATATCTGTAGATTTTGTACTGGTGATATTCCGACGGTGCTGACACAATATAAGTGTACAGGATGGAACCATGTGTTTTCCTGTGTCATATATTGCATAAGGTTGTCCGAGGCTCTTGCTACTGCACCACTGCGCTCCAATTACCCGAGTTTTAAAATGGCAGCGTATAGATTTGTATCATGATAACAGTGTGGGGCTCTAATCACCGGACCACTGTGCCCTCAGTATATTAGTAGTACTAAGGCACCATCCACCACTCAGTCAGCGTTGTTCCCCTGATGCTGGTCAGCCTTTATTTATCAGGGTTTTGTAGTATCCTTGTTAGCTCGTAAATGTTCCATGTATAATTACAAAATCAGAGTTGACAGCCTTTGTCACAGCAAACAGAGATAGCCATTTATTGCACTTGTTCCTGAACCCTCTTAAGTCAGAGTGGACAGCCTTTGTCACAGCAAACACAGATAGCCATTTATTGCACTTGTTCCTGAACCCTCTTAAGTCAGAGTTGACAGCCTTTGTCACAGCAAACACAGATAGCCATTTATTGCACTTGTTCCTGAACCCTCTTAAGTCCGAAGCCACACATTGATATTGCACAATATAGACAATAAACCATTATCTTTATCTTACCTTAGATACCCATTTATTGCAGTAGTATGTGACCTTTTATGTACCATAACAAGTTCACATGCTGCTTCATCAAAGGCTATATGGGGCTACCAGGCAAATTGTGTATTTGGATTTAAAAAATTAGCATTATTTAATCTAGTGGCTTGCGAATTATTGTGGAAGCATTTGAACAGTGGCATTATTCACTGTTTTTATTTTTGCAGGTACGATAAGACAGAGGAGCTGCCACCTGGTGGCAAGGAGATGAATCGATTCAGCCATCTGCTTGTGGGTGTTTCAAACCAAGAAGCAGAAGAGATTGTTCCATATAAGGCAACACACACCAACATCTCAATAGTTGAAGGATTCTCTCGAATTCAGTTGCATTGGACACAATTTCCTCCAGTCTCAGTTGTGACTGAACCAAAAATATATATTTTAAAGAAAATACAAGAGAAATAATTATGTGGATATTATAATTGCATTTACCCTTTTATTAGGACTTTATTAAACATGGAACTTTTAGATTGTAAGGGTGTTGAGACACAATAAATGTACATATCTTAGAGAACTCTTGTGTAATAGAGATTGGATTCTACATGTTTCTATTCTATTAATGACCACCATCTTTGGTTGAAGATTTTGGGGTTAGTCTCTGGCAACAGGAAAGAGAAGTATGGCATCAGTAGTGTGATTTACTGGAGTGAGGTGTCATAGAAAAGGGAGGGAAGGGAGATGTTTAGATTTAGTGGGATGAGGTGACATAGAAAAGGGGGGGAAGGGAGATGTTTAGATTTAGTGGGATGAGGTGACATAGAAAAGGGAGGGAAGGGAGATGTTTAGATTTAGTGGGATGAGGTGACATAGAAAAGGGATGGAAGGGAGATGTTTAGATTTAGTGGGATGAGGTGACATAGAAAAGGGAGGGAAGGGAGATGTTTAGATTTAGTGGGATGAGGTGACATAGAAAAGGGTGGGAAGGGAGATGTTTAGATTTAGTGGGGTGAGGTGACATAGAAAAGGGAGGGAAGGGAGATGTTTAGATTTAGTGGGATGAGGTGACTTAGAAAAGGGAGGGAAGGGAGTTGTTTAGATTTAGTGGGGTGAGGTGACATAGAAAAGGGAGATGTTTAGATTTAGTGGGGTCAGGTGACATAGAAAAGGGAGATATTTAGTGGGGTCAGGTGACATACAAAAGGGAGGCAAGGGAGATGTTTAAATTTAGTGGGGTGAGGTGACAAAGAAAAGGGAGGGAAGGGAGATGTTTAGATTTAGTGGGGTGAGGTGTCACAGAAAAGGGAGGGAAGGGGAAGGGAGATGTTTATTGAATTCTGAGGTGTTGCTGGAGGCTGATCTCAAGAGTCGAGGGTGGTTACAGATACCACTTCTTGGGGCAGGCTATTCCACTCGGCTATTTTGCATGGGAAAAATGACAGCTTCCTGTCAACTAACTTCCACTTGTGAGTGGCCCAGTACATGTTTACACATACAGCAACAAGTGCAGTACAAATAGTAGATATTGATTTATGCATCATGGTGTAATCACCACCATCACATCTAGCCCTAAGGACAGCTCACAGATACTTTACCACATAACACAGGAGTAGGTCCTTGTGCTTGCAAGGACTGTCATCAACAGCACCTGCCTCCTTGACCTTGCGACCCCGTAAATTGTGCTGCTGTACCGTTTAAATAGTTCTTTTTGTTTTTGCAATGTTTTTCCTTGAAATAATTATGTTATTACATTTATGTCAATGCTATAATATAGTCAAACGATTAAAATTAGACAATTAAAAGGTAAAAAAGGTAAGTTGTTATATAGCGCAGTATGGAGTCCTCAGGACTGCTCAAAGCACTTTACCTTCTGGCAGACCTGTTCATTCGAACTCCATCTCAACTTCTCTGGGAAGCATCCAGCCATGCTGCAATTAATGCACAAAGACTATTCGTACACAAATATCCACCAGTGTCTATAGCCAGGTACTCATTCATACAGCTGAGTGAACTGGAACAACATAGAGTGAATGAACTTGCTCAAACTTTGACACCACACCACAGGATTCGAACCCAGGTTCTCTCGGTCGAGAGTCCAAAGCTCTAGCCACCATGCTCCACTAAATTATGAATGCAAACCGCCTTAGAAGCAACACCTAATTCTTGCGGGAGACTACTTTCAGCCTGTTATACTATCCTACCTAACAAAAAAAGGCTGTTCTGGGTGCTTTTGTGGTTGTCGGAATATTTCTACAAGATCATAAACCAACTTTTGGTCCAAACTGTGTTGTCAAGGAATAATTTGTTAGTTAAAGGCCACTCCATCAATTAATGCAGCACCAGAAATATGTATATTGGGGGATGTCTGCAAATCCTGTAAATGTGTTGGTGTGATTTGTGTATATGAAATAAAAATATGGCAGGCACCCTATCTACTTCCTTTGTGACCAAGTGTCAAATGCACTAGTATTACCTCTTCCAGTCAAGTGCTGTTATAGAGCCAAGTTATGTTATAATATATATAGTTTATACTGTATAATATAACATTAACACATGTTTGGGCGGTCGGTATGTTATAAGATATATAGTTTATACTGTATAACATTAACACATGTTTGGGCGGTCAGTATGTTATAATATATAGTTTATACTGTATAACATTAACACATGTTTGGGCGGTCAGTAGGTTATAATATATAGTTTATACTGTATAACATTAACACATGTTTAGGTGGTCAGTATGTTATAATATATATAGTTTATACTGTATAATATTAACACATGTTTGGGCGGTCAGTATGTTATAATATATATATATATAGTTTATACTGTCTAACATTAACACATGTTTGGGCGGTCTGTATGTTATAATGTATATAGTTTAAACTGTATAACATTAACACATGTTTGGGCGGTCAGTATGTTGTAATATATATAGTTTATACTGTCTAACATTAACACATGGTTGGGCGGTCAGTAGGTTATAATATATATAGTTTATACTGTATAACATGATTTTACTATAAAAACAAATGGGCAACCTTCCTTTAAGCTCTTTCTTAGTAAGGTGTTGTTATATAAGTCCCAATAACAAACTGCAGTACGTGACCTGCACCCCCTTGAGGCTATCAAAAACCTCTAACTGCATTCCCCATTCGCATCCAAGCTCAAAAAATCTCCAACTGCATCCCCTTTGAGACCTCGAGCGGAGCTCTTGCCGGGCCTGGCTTGAGATATTTTTCGGGCCTGGATGCTAACTTGTAAGTGCAGGCCGGGCTTGTGCTAAAATTCTAGACCCATGCAGGACACTAAGTGTACACACCCATCACACCCCGCCTGACTACGTATTTGTGAGAGATGGTTGGGTCATCACCATATATGATATACCATGGGGGTGATACAATATAAATCATTGTTGAGTAGAACATATATTAATGCACGTTGATGCTACTTTGGATATCAGAACCAGTGGTGGTGATGTTTTGGCTGTCACGTCAGTAGAATCTGGTGCATACTGACTTTTTTGTTGTTTTGAAGACATTTTGGATCGCTCCCACCCATACCATGTATTGGTGGTTTGAACCGTTAGATTAGTTTTTTTTTTATTTATGACACCCCCTAAGTTTCTGTGCAAGTATGTCAGATCCCTCTTGCCTTATCTTGTTATCTTTCACACACAAAGTTTATTTACAGAGATTGTTTGAGATGGAATGACTCCCCACTTGAAAGAGAGCTCATAGTGTGGTCAGCTCAAAGGCATCTGGGTCTTTCCTGATCCAATAGGTTAATGTACACTGTTTCAGGTAATTTATTAGTTTCATGAGTGTGAAAAAACATTATAAATTGTAGTTGTGTGGTGATGGCTCGGTGGATGAGTTCTTTCATCCTCTCGATGCTTACTATCCTGCCCAGGCATATATCCCACGCAAAGTTGGCTGAGTTGTATGTCGTCGCATTTCCTGTCTTCACTGGCCTTGTTTGTGGGAATAAGGCACATGTGCTAAATATCAATTCCAGTAAATCCCTGTAATTACCTATCCGGTCATCCTTGCAAACTAGTAGTGTTATTATGATTGGCCAGAAAAGAGTAAATCAGAAAGGTCGTTGTTCAGTTGGTCAATGCATCAACTCATTTTTGTGCACCAGGCAGAACTCTGGTTTCATCAATCTCACTACCCCCTGCCAGATCGCTTGCCGAAACTCGGAATATAATGTCTGGGAAATAGGCGTAATTTTTTGAATACACAATACCGCTCAGTGGCTCTTGCAAATGGTCGAATGGGTAATTATATTGGGATTCCTGGAAATTGGGCGCGAATTGGACGGGGGTCTGCACTGTTCTCACAAGTGGTACGGCGAAGTCAATTATGAGTTTGATTCAGCTAACTTTCATACAATGCGTAGGAGGTCTACCAGGGCTACAGTCACACCCCTGGTAAATCCGTGTTTCGTTAGGGAAATAATGTAGGGTTATTGGTGTAGTCAACCCAGTTAACAAGGGTGCTTCTGTCCCCTTACTTACTAAGATCTGGACATTTGCACAAACTAGAACAGGTGGAGAATTGAGCAATTGTATCTCATGACGGTTACACATCATCAGTTCAAAACACATTCAAAGAGCATCTCTTTAATTGTGTCCAGCTGCTGAGGACTATTTCACTGACATTCTCGTGAGCTGTGTCATGGCAGCAGCTTTTTGCATTTTGAAACAAACTTAAATTTAACAATGGATTCTGATTAATGATGGATTTTCCTTGTGAGCCTGTTGTCTCAGTGAAACAGTCCCCAGAGCAGGCAATATAAACCAGTGGCCATAACTAATTATAGGAGTTCATTTGTGTATCTTACGAATTTCTGTTAGGAGTCTTACAGGTGTGTACTATTTAGGTGTTGCACGTAATGTAATAAAGGATGATCCAACAAGTTCACAAAGTCTCAAGATATGTTAAACATTATGTAAGGGGGTTATTTGGTTATGTAAGGAGGTTGTTTAGTCATGTAAGGGAGTGTTTGGTCAACACCTTGCATTGTGGGAAAATAAATGGCTACAATAAAACACAAATCAGGGGTAGAACTACCCACTAGTCCGCTAGTCCGTACACTAGTAAAGATTACGGCGGACTAGTAAATCTGCCTACCAACTAGTCCGGCTGTCTAGTAAAAATCAGCATGTTGCATGATGCCACCATCCGTACCATTGACAAACTAATTCTTTACGTAATGAGGCGACAGTGAAAAGTGAAACAGTGCTGTTGATTGGCTGTTGTGTGACATCGAATTCTGAAATGACAGTTTTGTTTGGTTTAGCGTATCTGGTAGAGGGGTAGGGCTAATGAGTGCAATTGGTGGTCATTTTTAAATGCACAGTTTTCGAATACGGTTTACATCTACATTGCTTTAATAGTCTATGTTTATGCACGATGTATCATTACTTGACTGGGGTTGCAAAACCAGCAGAAAAACGCAAGCTGGAAAAACACTGCAACTGCCCACCGAGCCATTCAAGTGCTGAAAACGGCCACCATGGACCGTCTGACGCATTTGTTGCAATTTAAATTTGTGTTGTTTTGATATTTTCAGGACTAGTAAACCTTTTGGCGGACTAGTAAACTTTTGTCTTTACTAGTCCTGCTGTCCAGTAAAATAAATGCTGAAGTTCTACCCCTGCAAATGAATGTAAATTTAAACTATTAGCAATTTTGGATCGTAAATATTGCAACATATTGGTAGGGTGTCAAACCAGTGCTAAATGCAAACAAATCTTTCACTTTGTGAACATATATAAGACCATTCCTAGTTGCACCTGACTGTCAAGGAGCACAGTTAACAGAAACCATCATAATATGATTGAACAAACATTTAATAAATCAACCAAGACTAATGTAAGAAATGATTCATGTGACGGTATAACAATTGCTCTAAAACCTCGGCAACTTAAATATAAACTTTCGTGAAAATAGTTTCTTCATCAAAACTGATATATTTAAATCCTTTAGAAAGTGATCAGAGTTAAAGCTACATTAGTCATGAAGTAGACACACTGACACTTTATAAAACAAAACACCGATACCTGATACAGTATACCCACGGGGGTACTACAAATATATAATAAAATCAGAATAATCGGATCTTTAAGGAAACATTTACAGCATTATATGTGTACACATGTAGGCTGTGACAATTTGACAAAACAAGTTATAAATAAGCCAACTATAAAAAACACAATACTGATATGGCAAATGTGAGTTTATAACAATTATTGCAGTGGACTTTGCCTCTCGTAGAATTATATCCATGCCGTGTCACACCATGCCTTTAGAAAGGCATATCATAAAACAACTAAAAAGATTAAGATAATGGCTAGAACACTTCAGATTATGGTTAACTGTAAAAACTATGACATATATCAAATGTAAATTTGGTATCACTATGATTACTGATACATATTAATTAAACACATTAAAATAAATATTGCACAGCAAATTAAGCACAGTTATGCATTCTGGCTAGTTATAATATTATGATAGTACACAAATTAAACAATGTCGCACATTTGCATTGCATGCCATATCATGTGCATGTGTAATGTAATAAAGCAACCTAAATTAGCCTTAGTAATGCAATGTTATTGTCAAATGTATTTTGACATGACCTCATGATTGTATTACAAGTTTATTAGCCGCAATCCTGCTTAAACAAACTACATAAATGAAGTATTAATTAAACAATAAAAAATGAGTTTCATGCTTGTGTATCATGCAAGCTGTAAGCAATTAAGTTTACTAGTTATTATAAAAGTAAAATACTGACTGACAGGGGTCATGTCCAACCACACATTCTGCTTCTGGATTTAAGCATTCTTTTATGCCAAGTTGTCACCATGGACGACATTTCTGCGACACCACATTTACATATATGGTTTAATTTCCCGCTCAAATGTCTGCATTGTTTCTGCAACATCTGAACCAAGGATAAAGAAGCCATGACCCCGTCGAATAAAAGCTTTGTACTTGGGATAAGGGTAAACAGCCAGCAGTCCAAGTAGGGCGGCCATGTCCAGCGGGGTAGAAAAAAGGGTTTCTTCATTCGAACAAGGCAGGCCAGCCTCTGCTGCCTTTTCTTCCGTTGCGAGTGCGTGTCCGTGAAGTGCAGCCATGGGCAGCTCTGACCACCCGTTGGTATCTCCTGCCATCAACGCAGCATAGTGCAGCGTCGTGTCACTAGTCGGCAGCACTGTGTCGTCACATGACCAGTAATCAACACTCCAATCCTCCTTGCAGAAGTTGTGTACGATACATGTATCGATGTAGGCCTGCATGCAGCACCCTGCCTGCTTCCCCGACTTGCTCACTATGAAGTACGACTGATCGTCGACCAGTAGGCGTGCCGCTCCGTTCCCGCCTACCTTCCCATCAGGCATCACTGGAGCTGCGCCAGTTTGCTCTATGATGCTCAGAGCCTCAGAGAGTTTCTTGGCCGTTGCTTCAAATTTGGTCTTTGTCGAGGGTCTCCCCTGCAGGAATTCTTCAATTGTACCTCTCCACACAGCCGAGAACTTCACTCTACTTTCACCGGAAGTCAAGGACTCCTCTTCGACATTTCCACCAGCGTTACCTACATGACAACATGGTCAGACCAACATATTGTGTATGTTTTATATATATATATTGTGTGTTAAAATTAAGGAGTTTTAGATGGTTAGACACACTGACCCCATAAAATGTATCTATTTAACCTCATTCACATCCACCAAGAATCTGTGAATTAGGAAGGTTTTTATGATGAATTTATTTTTATTTATTTTAATACTTAATCAACTTTAGCATCCACTTTTATTAGTTATTCATTTATTATATATTTTTCTTATCTATGAGTATAGGGCGGAATAATAGTATAGGGTGGAAATTGCTCAAATTTATAATAAGCGTACAGGGCATAATAAGAGTATAGGGCAGAACTTTCTTGTAATTATAATAAAAGTACACCTTGAAATAATAGTGTAACCCAGTCATAATGTTTAATGTGTGTATTTATAATTTTAATTGGTGTCTTTTTGACAATGCAACAACATAATTATATGCAAACAGGAGTTGCCTACATCAAACAAACAAACAATAATACTGTATATTAAATCAAACGTTGAAACAAAACTCCTGACATAAGTTATAACGCTCCATTTAGTTTGTCTCGGTGATTAGTAGTTTAACACTAACTGATGACTGTCTGTTGAAAACAGCAAAAGAAATAAATCTATAATTGTTAGTATTACATTAATAGAAACAATGCCATATTCTGTGGGATACTCTACCATAATGCAGTTAATTCCGCCAAGCCTGCCAATGATAAATACATAAATGGAATTAACTGAATTGGTCGCGTCGCAAATTTGCCCGCGAAACGTTGTTAATCATGCTTTATCGCCCAGTCCTAGACTGCGAGATTCGCAATTTACTAGCCATAAATATCATAATATTAACGTCCTGACAACAACATGATCCCAGTAAAACATAACAAACCTTTATATTTTACACACAAGTTCCCTAAGTACTCCTTTTGAATGAATGGAACAGATTATCTGATGTCGATGATTGTGTGGGTGCTAGTAGTGTGAATGTTTAAAAATAAAATCGACACATACCTCAGAAGGGCTGGATATATGTAGATAAAAGGGTTGGACTCTCGATAAGCCAAAGGGCTTCCTTGTCCACCTGCCATCTAGAGTTAATTCTCTGGATGGCAATCTTGTTAAATCTTTTTGTGCATACGTGTAGTTTTTTATTTGTTAGTGACAAGATCATTATCTGCCATGATTGGCGTGGTGTCCGGCGTAAACAGCGTCGCCGTAAGAACGAAGAGCACTGCGCGTTCGGCTTCGTCGATTATGTAGTGCCTAATCAAAATCGTATAAGATGGAACCAACAACAATAAATAACGTTGACCCAAATAAAAACATATAGGGTGGAACTGCCAACATTAAATAAGCATACATATCCGAATAAGACCGTATAGGCTGGCATTTTTTGTCCAAATAAATAGCCATACATATACGCTTATTTGGAATGCAATAGTATAATACAGATCTATCCCTTTTATTCCTAAAATCTGGGGTGAGGTTGGCATTGATATGGGTCCCTGATTTTTGATTGATCCTGTTTCACTGCTCCCTCCCCCTCCCCCTTCCCATAAGATGTTTGGTGGAATGTTACTAAATGCAATAAGGTAGTTTTGGGCCAGACTTCAACTGTTTTGTGACCACAGTGAGTTGCACTGTTCGGGTGAAGAGTTATTTAAAAGTTCCCTTCATGATTGACTCTTGTTTACAAACCACTAAAATAAAGCTGACATTAAAATAGCTCATTACATCTCAAACATTCCACATAACATATACATTTTTTATATTGTGTAGTTTTCCAAAATGTTTTTTGTCTGCATTACGAATGGTCAAAAGTATCGTTTTGAGAAAAACAACCAGACAAAATTAAAATATCATGCATTAAACAGTATGAGCATGTATATATCATCTGATTATAGGTATTTGTAATCATAATCTTAAAAAATGCAACTTGTCTGGAATGCATTGGAAAATGATTAAATCCCAAAGAAGCAAAAAATCCATTTTAGGACTACTGTAGTGGCTATCCAAACTATTGTACTTCCAAAAGGCAGCCTTAGGAAAATAGCAATATTTAGATATGTTTGTTATGTAATCATTTTAATGTCAATGTTTTATAATAATCATAGTGTCATTATAGTTTCATCACTGTGTGACCTTTATTTAATGGAAATATAGTCACATTCTTTTAATGCTGACAATAAAAATAATTTCTTTTGGATTCTTAGAATTGTATTAGTTTAAATACTAAAACAATGATATTACAAATATCACATAATTGAAGATTTCAGGTCTGCTTCAAACTTTATTGCACTAACCTGTATTTGTTCTTTTAGCATTGTTTGCTGCAGACTTTGACTCCATGGCATTCCTGGCAAACATAAAGTGATGTAAAAGTAAGTATGGATGTGTCCTTTGTATGCAACTGGTATGCCCTGTAATTCATGAATTTGGCATATATATGAGCTGTACCAATGTCTGTACATTCAGCAAATTTCAGATATGTAGCTTGAACATATTTTAAGTTAGAGACACCTGTGTGAAAACATGTCTAAAAATACTAATAGTAATTTCTATAACTGGTATGATTTGGGCACTTGCCTCTTGTTCAGATTAGATTCTCATTACTGTAGGGGGTACACACATAAATTGCATGCATTGCTATTTTCTTGCAGAATTTGCACAACAGTATAATTTGTGTATAGGCCCCCTATATATAGTTATATGACTTATATATCCATTGGCTAAAATTGAAGCAAATTATGATATACCAACCTTTTTAATTCTCATAAAATGTGTTGATTTGACCCATAATGACCCAATGTATGCGGCACAATTCCATGACACCTTAATTTGGTATTGTAAAGTAAAAAGATAAGTTCTTATGGTCTATATATATCATACATGTTTTGTATCAATTTTCAATTAACAATTGTAGCTGCCAGTTCAAAATAAACTTTCAATGAAGGCGAAGCAATCAAACGGAAGAGGAAAAATGACACAATACCATGGTGTAATGGAATTGGGCAACGAACAAATTTAATGTGGAACATGCATCTCGCTTCGCAGACAATATAGGTACCGTCTGTTCTGTAAACAAATTGCATTTTTAGCTGTTTTGTATGGTTCATCACATTAATTGTCAGTCACTCAAAGTCATTGAGGTAAGTTAGTGCACCTTAATAATCCCCCATCTATGTAAAGCTACAATTAGGTAGTATTTAACAAAAATCTAAATTACGAAAAGATGCTCCGGCCAAAAAGCGATACCCGAGTAAACTCCAAAACAATAATGAACAAGCTGCAAGGTAAATTTTAAGCCTCCAATACGGAAGCCATTTTGTGGGATTTTGGCACTTGTCAAATATATAATATGTATATGCAGAATCCGGGCCGCATTTGATTTGGTACCTACCTCAGTCGGCTCACTGTGTTAATTTAATCATTCCACATCATCCCAGGCATATTTACGCTAAATATACTGCGTCTTAGCACATTTTGAGGCCCAAATGGGTTAGCGCAACTGTTTGTGCCAGTCTACACCGCTGGCGCTGCTGTTGTGCGCATTACTTTATACTTTTTTGTAGTCTTTATAATGAGCAACAGACAACAATGCATATTGTCGTTGGTGCAAACCATCGTTCGTCTTTAGGCCTCAAAAATGCGCTAAGACGCAATGTTTTTTAACGTAAATATGCCTGGGATTATGTGAATTGATGGAATTGACGCTCTGATGTATCATTTTTATGCAAAAAATATAGTTATAACGGCGAAATTCTAAATGAGGTCGATCCGGATTCCATACAAGTACAACTTCTGATAAGTGCCTTTTTTTCTTGTCTGCCCTTGCCTTGGGTTTGGCTTAATTCATTGCCTTAGCCTAGGCTTAGGCTTAGCCCTAGGGCCTTGCGAATCAATTACGAACATGTGTCACTGTTAGTGTTAGTTTATCACTGCATTAGCACAAACAACATATTTTGTTTAGTTATAAGTTACGCACCTTCAGTTGCTCAGTCTTAATTTTTATCGCTAGACGAGGCATCGTAACGTAAGTGTCATACTAAATAATAGCCTAAATTACCATAATTGCCCTAAATAACAATGCACACCAAAATAAAGCAGGCACTGGCCTCTGCTGTTTGTGTATAACACGGGTAGTCGCTTCTTGCTGACGTCCGTCAGTGCTACCGTGGACAAGTTTCATGTTCCGCATTTCAAAAAGTTATAATGTTATAATTATATATCTACTTATATAATCGAGCTTGCGTATGTGTGTAGGTTAACGTTTATATATAGACGGCTTGAACCTCGAGCGCCAAACTTGCAGTGATTAATCTACAACCCCTGGAATAGGACGTAAGACCTAAATATATCTTCAAAATACCCCATATATGTCAAAATTATCACCTTTTATGGGGTAAATCATTTGTTCGGAACGCAATTTTACGTAATGTCCGCATAGGCCTACATAAAACGTAACGTAACAATCGCAGGAACCACGCGCCTATGGCAAATATTTCGGAAAAAAGCTGCGTAATACATTTGGCAACATGGCGTAGACTAACACAGACGCGGGAACGGGGGGGGGGGGGCAGGCGGGCAGCTGCCTCCCGAATTTCTCCGGGTGGGGGGGGCAGACATGTGGTTCTGCCCCCCATGAAATGTGAGCGTATTTTACGATATTTACTCGGGCGTATGGACTTTAGAACATACAGGCAGAATAGAGACGATAGTTATGCTAAACCAAACTTTGTTAAACGTGGCTGCCGCGACAAGGGAGCGGCTTGTTATTTCACTTTCTGGGGAGACATAATTTAAAAGTGATATTGTTACATCCCCTCCGTTTTACAAGCAACATGTACTTAACCAAAATGTACTATCATATTAAAGTAACAACTCATTACGTCTATGGATCAGCATCAGTGCTTCGTAGTTATATAAATTAAATAAACTTGCCAAAACCTGAATGCTACATAACTGTATCACAAAACGTTCCCGCTAACACTAAAGTCTAAACACTACATAACACACTCTATTTCACTGCAGCAACAGTCCTGATGTCATGCTCTAAAGCCAAAATGGCATGGTCAACATGTAAACGCTCAATTATGAGAATAGCACCAGACAACATGTCATACTCATACGAACATGGCAAACATGATCATATGGAATAGGATGGAACATCCACAAGACAACACACTTGCGTGTCTGCATCAATCAAGTCTGTACTCATCAATGTTCATGTAAGTATCATCAACTGTTCATTTAGATACAATACAGTCCTTGTATTTGTTGGGTCAGGGTAGCTTAGACTTGTTGATTCTCCTGGGTGTCGTTGGACGTACCGGAGAGTGTGGTTCTGTCTGGTCACTCTGGTGTTGTTCAACCGGTGTGTTCGGCTGAATTTCAACCGGTGTGTTAAATGACTCGAATTGGTTCAACTGGAGTAATTAGAGGATTATCTTGAAACGGGATATCCATGGACTCATCAACCAACACATGATGTGGTGTTTTGTGTGTTCTTCTTAGGTGTACACGGTTGCCCCTGTACACTGTTCCATCACTATCTTCAACTTCATAGGACTTTTCATCCAGTCGTCTTACCACCTTCGCTTTCTTCCATGATTTGACTCCAAGCTTGAACGGCTTCATTCGGACAGTATCGCGTTAATACAGATGTGGGAGATCTGTAGCAGATTTGTCATAGTACTTGGCTTGACGGCGTTGTGTCCTTTTCAGCACATCTGTTTCATGTTGCTGCACAGCTGTTGGACGAATTGTTTTGTCCGCTTTCCTAGTAGCCTCTGTGCAGGACTACTATCCATTCCTTGAGTTGGGGTGTTGCGGATATTCAGCAGTGGTAAATATTGATCATCACCAGCACATTGTGCTTTCTTGATCATCTTCTTTGCAGCTTTCACTGATGATTCCACCTTGTCGTTTGAGCGACTGTGGTGTGGAGATGTCGTCACATGTTCGAATCCCCATTTCTTACTGAAATGAGCGAACTCGTCTGACACCAGCTGTGGACCATTGTCAGTAACTACAGTGTGCGGGATTTCCATCCAAGCAAATGAGCTTTGAGCTTTGTGATTACTGCCTTGGAGCCAGTGGTTGGTAGGTAATCTATTTCCCAGAAGTTTGATATGTAGTCAGTGGTGACCAAGTAGTCCTTTCCTTGGTAAGAGAACAGGTCGATACCGACATTCTGCCATGGACGGTCCGGCACATCATGGCTCTTCAGTTTACTTTGTCTTAGAACGTTCGAACTCACGACAGGCTTCACACGTTTGGATGTACTCTTTGATTTCTGCATTCATGTCAGGCCAGTACACCAGCTCCCTTGCTCTTCTTAGGCATCCTTCAATGCCAACGTGGCTTAGGTGAATATCCTTCTTAATGTGTGATCTCATGGATTGTGGAATCACAAGTCTTTCGCCGCGGAACACCAACCCATCAGTGACGGCAAACTCATCTCTGAAGTGGTAATAAAGCACAGCAGATGGCGGCACATCTGGTTTCTCGGGCCAGCCATGTTGTAGGACACCTGTCAGCACTTGTAGATTGGCTCTCAAGAGCAAAAACGACGGCCAGCATCTCTTTCTCTACAATGGCATATCTGGTTTTTGTGTCAGTCAAAGCACGACTGGCGTAAGCAATTGGTCTTCCTTCCTGATGTAGTGCACATCCCAGACCATAGTTGCTAGCATCACACTGAATGACCAGTTGCTTATTCGGGTCAAAGTAAGCCAGAGTGGATGCCTCAGCCAGGAGTTGTTTCAGTGTTGTGAAAGCTTTCTCCTGAGCATCTCCCCACACCCAGGCAACACCTCGTTGTACAAGAGCAGCAATGGGACGGAATACATCAGTCAACTTGGGTACGTATCTCGCCAGGTAAGTTACTGTACCTGTTAGTCTCTCCACAGCTTTTCTGTCACACGGACTCTTCATCTTCAGAACAGTTTCAACCTTGGACGGGTCAGGTTTCAGACCATCAGCAGTAACAACATGGCCTACGAACTGGATTTAATTCTCATTGAAGCGACATTTCTCACGGTTCAGTTTGATCCCATGTTCCTTGCATCTTTGGAGCAGCTTCTGGATCTTGACACAGAGATCAGAGTCTTCAGATCCATGGATGGCAATATCATCAGCAACACAATGAACATTCTCCAGCCCTTCCAGTGCCTGTTGCAGACTCTTTTGGAAATATTAACTGCTGACTTTTAAGCCGAAAGGTAGTCGTCGCCAACGATACCGCCCAAACGGTGTTGCAAAAGTAGTCGGTAGGCTAATTCTTCATTCAGTTCGCAGTGTAGATATCCTTGTTGCAAGTCACACACAGCAAATGTCTTGGAGTTAACAAGCTTCAGTAGAATGTCGTCCAGCACAGGAAGCTTGTAGTGTTCACTCTTCAGGGCTAGGTTGAGAGGTCTAGGATCAATGCAGATCCTGACAGCCCCAGAACGTTTCTTGACCACAGACATTTGGTTCACCCAATCAGTGGGTTGGTCCACTTTGACTATGGCACCAGTGTGCTCTAGACGGTCTAGCTCATCTTTCACGGAATTGTTCAGTGATTCTGGTAGGATACGAGGTGGTCTCATTTTGTTCCAGAGTGAGACGAATTGTCCCACCAGGAAACGAGCCAAGTTTATCGTCGAACACTTCAGGATAGTCTTCAGTGCATAGGGTTTGAGCAACTCTACAGCCGGAGACTGAAGATACACTTTCAAAGTTTTCATAGTTCACCGTGATGAGCTTCATGCATTCATCAACTTTACGGTTGAGTAGTGGTGTCAGTTCGTCATGATCCACTATGACATAGTCCACTTTGAACTTGTCTCCTGTAGCAGGATTTACGATGTTAGCTCGATGTCAGTCTTCACATTGTTCCACATCTTCAGAGTGATTGATTCTGGGCGGATATCTTTCTCCTTCACATACTTCTTGGGTAGTATGCTGACAGTTGAACCACAGTCAACCTGCATCTTCACTGACTGCTTTTCGACCAGCATGTTGCACAAAATGGGACCATCTTGTGAGGGGAGTGCGTGCACATCGGCAGTGCCGCAGTTGATATCACAAAAGCTAGCACCGGAGCTATCGGAGTCTGACCCATCTTGTATACTGTGAACAGTCTTAGGGCATTGTGCGGAGCCTCTGAAATGGTTTTGGCCCCTACACGCATCACGCGTCTTGCCCCATGCAGGGTAGAGTTCTTTCTTCATGGGGTACGTTTTACAGCAGAATTTGCATTTTCGCTTACTAGCAGATTTTCTTCCACCGAATGTCAACTTGGTAGTGTAGCGTCTGTATCTGGTGTCGACACGGTTCACTGCTTCTGTTTTATACAGAATTTTGCATTGTTCTTCAGCCTCCTGCATGCACCGGCAGATGTCTACTGCTCTGGGTAGATCAAGTTTCGATTGTGAAATGAGTTTGTTGCGGATCTTGTCACTCTTTACACCGAGGATTATCCTGTCGACAATCAACTTGTCTCGCATACAGTTGCAAAACACATACATTTTTGCTAGATTTTTCAACACTGAGTAGTATTGTTCAAACGACTCGTTTTCCTGATTTCGGGTGTTAAACTTACCTTTCAAAGAATTATTTTACTTCGCCCAATATATGCCCCCCCCCCGCTCCCCCGTCTTCCGATGTCACATTCGTGCCAACCGAGACAGCCACAAGGTGAAGTAACATCTGAAGATTTGTGGCAGCGAAAATTTTGCAATGGTGCTGAAGCTCAGGCAGCCCCCCAATATACATTTGTGTTCCCGCGTCACTGGGTATTTTAATTATGTCTACCTCATGGGGGATTGCTAGTAGCATAGCTATACGAATATTATTTGACAATTCTACACTATCACTGGTAGGCCCGGGCTTATCGATTGAAGTGAACTTCACAATTTCTCCTTTTGAACTTTTTTCTCGTCATTTTGAACAAACGATCGAATGTCTGGGAGCGCTGTATTGGGTTTATGTAGCGATGTTGTGTATTTGCTAACATTTGGTAAAATAACTACCACGACTGTCATCTACCAAGGCTTCCCGTCAAGGGACGGGCTTTTTGGTAGTGATTACTTAATTATGATTAAAGAATTTGAGAATGAATATTCAGTAGGCCTATCGTCCGTCAGACTTCGTTTACCTCTGAGTTTTATGGAGCAAGAAAACACCCAGCTGCTGTTTGCGTCATTGATTCAACAACGAAAAGAAGAAAAAAGGAAAGGGACAATATATGGAACAAACGGAGAGTGAATATAGCAGTAGCCCATGTCAGTTGGATCTAAAAGTGTACTCCACTAGTACAGACTATGGTCGGGCTGCATAATTAAGCATCCACGTGGCAACAAGCTCAACATTATTCGTTTAAAGACAATTATTTATCGGCTATTTTGTGCACATTACACCACAATTATGCATAAAATTCAATAAATAAGTGGCAGAGAATGTACTGATGGGATAATTTTTATACAATTGGGCTGCAACGTTGATACAATATACCTCGAATGTATTGTTATCAGCTTACAAAGAATTGCTTTAATTTGCTCTTCCCAGGTGCCGATCAAGGTCCACACTCCTCATTAAAGGCTAAGTGAAATTGAATTGTACATGTCTTTGAAATTTTTTATACATAAATGTAATACTCTTATCAAGAAATGCTGCAAATATGAAGCCTGCTCATTGCGAACTCTTGTCACTTAACCCGCTCAAACATGGCCATTTGCGGTCACAACCCGTCAGATGTTGCTAACGTCATCACAGGCAGGGCCGCTGAGCGCGCCCTATCCTTTAGCACGGCCAGCGACGGTGCGGTCTGTTATTTCAGACTGTGCATGAAATTACAATCGCGGAATTTTGTATTTCTTGAAATCACCATAAAGATAATATTCTTATCAGTAGTAAAGGAGGTTAAGTACCGGGCATGGTTGTCGCGTCGCGCAGCAAAAGTACCCGGATGTAGGTAAAGGTCAAGTACCCGGATGTAGGTCAAGGTCACATGACCCGGATGCAGGTCAAGGTCAAGTACCCGGATGTAGGTCAAGGTCACGTGGCGCCCCTACCGGAATTTTTCGGGAACTAGAATAGCACGCCACCTAGCGGATTTTTTTTGGAACTAAAATATTTCCCGCCAAAAATAATGTCCCACCGAAACTAAATAGCGCCACCTAGCGAAATTTTTCGGAACTAAAATATTCCACCTAGCGGAATTTTCTGGTACTTAAATATTTTCCCCCAAAAAATAATTTCCCGCCAAAACTATAAAAGTGCCCCTGACGGAATGTTTCGGAACTAAAATAGCGCCCCCTGGCGGATAGTTGGTAAACTAAAATATTTCCCGCCAAAACTAAAAACAGCGCCACCTACCGGATTTTTCCGGGACTGAAATAGCACGTCACCTAGCGGAATTGTTGGGAATTAAAATAGGTTGACCCGCAGCGCCCCTAGCGGACTTTTTCGGAAACAACTATTGAAGTGGTGCCACCTGACGGACAAACTGCAGAATTAAAATAGCGCCACCTAGCGATTTTTTTCTGAACTAAAATTATTTCCCGCCAAAACTATAAAAGCGCCCCATGACGGATAGTTGGTGAATTAAAATAGCTCCCCCTGGTGGATAGTTGATTAATTAAAACAGCGCCCCTATCGGAATTTTTCGGTACTAATTATACAAGTGGTGTCATCTTGTGGACAAGTTGTAAACTAAATGTTCTAGTACTGCAAATATTCGTGTCTCTTGCACGCTTGCGTGCAATAGAGCCCCCTGACGGATAGCTCAGGAACTACAAACATCATCCCCTAGTGGACAAGTGAGCGAACCACATATGAGTACTGCAAATATTCGTGTCTCTTGATTTTTCTCGTCCATAAACACCTGGTGGATATATAATCATCAACTGAAAGCACCCCTGTTAGATAAGTGGTGAACTAAATAACTACTCAGCAGTCCGCGCTTGTGTACATTCTACTCAGCAGTCCGTGCTTTTGAATTTTCTATGTGATCTTTCGGCACGCCCACGTGACCTTTATGTTCTGTTCCATAATCTTTTCGGCACGCCCACGTGATCTTTATGATCTGTGGACTGGTTATAAAAGGCCTGCGTCTGCTTTTGTGGTCATTATAGCTTACATCTTGAAAATGGGTGTGAATTCATCTACTGACAACGTCCGAGATATTGCTACCGACAATGACCGAGATGTTGCGGGTAGCAACAAGCGACGACACCCGGTGGCCGACCTTTGTGTCTATCAACCTGTCAAGCGACTGGCTCCGTCACTGAGTACATCCGACCACCGCAAGGAGACACGACACCTCATGAGGTTGTCTGTCGAGAAACTTCGCGAGATGCGCAAGACTCGCAAGACCCACAACCCGGAGTCTTACCTGCGACGCTTCGTTCTCGTTAAGAACACACTGTCCAGGATAAAGCATGAACATCAACATCAACATCAACTCGTGTGTTCATCATCATCATCATCATTAGCATCATAAGAAAAATTCGACGAAATTCCAAGAAACGGTTCTTTTCAGAGCCAACCACATTCTCACAAAAGAGTATTAGCTATTCTCATAGGTTAGAAATTTCGTGCTCGTTCGGCACGCCCACGTGACCTTTCGGCACATTCACTATCTATATAAGCGCGGTGTTTTGCCAATCGGACCGTCATTCGTATCACGACGACAGCACTGTTAACATCATCATCATGTTGAAGACACCCTACTACCGACCTCGCAATGCGGCAGACTCTCCGGATGTAGGTCAAGGTCACGTGACCCGGATGTAGGTCAATGTCAAGTACCGGATGTAGGTCAAGGTCAAAGGTCAATCACCAGGATGTAGTTCAAGATCACGTGGCGCCCCCTACCGGAATTTTTTCGGAAGTAAAATAGCGCCCCCCTGACGGATAGCTGGTGAACTAAATATTTCCAGCCAAAACTATAACAACGCCACCTAGCGGATAGTTGGTTAACTAAAATATTTCCCGCTAAAAAAAATTCCTCAAAAACTATCACAGCGCCCCTGACGGATAGTTTATTCTTTAAAATAGCTCCCCCTGGCGGATTGTTGGCGAACTAAAACAGCGACACCCACCGAAATTTTTCGGAACTAATTATGCAACAAAAGCAAAAGTACCCGGATGTAGGTCAAGGTCACGTGACTCGGATGTAGGTCAAGTACCCGGATGTAGGTCAAGGTCAAATGTCAATTACCCGGATGTAGGTCAAGGTCACGTGGCGCCCCTACCGGAATTTTTCGGAACTAAAATAGCGCCCCCTGACGGATAGTTGGTTAACTAAATATTTCCCACCAAAACTATAACACCTAGCGGATAGTTGGCGAACTAAAATATTTCCCGCCAAAAATATAGCAGCGCCCCCTGACGGATAGTTGGTGATTTCAAATAGCTCCCCCTGGCGGATAGTTGGCGAACTAAAACAGCGACACCTACCAGAATTTTCCGGAACTAATTACACAAGTGGTGCCGTCTTGTGGACAAGTTGTAAACTAAATGTTCTAGTACTGCAAATATTCGTGTCTCTTGCACGCTTGCGTGCAATAGAGCCCCCTGACGGGTACATCACGAACTACAAACATTATCCCTAGTGGACAAGTGAGCGAACCACATATGAGTACTGCAAATATTCGTGTCTCTTGATTTTTCTCGTCCATAAACACCTGGTGGATATATAATCATCAACTGAAAGCACCCCTGTTAGATAAGTGGTGAACTAAATAACTACTCACCAGTCCGCGCTTGTGTACATTCTACTCAGCAGTCCGTGCTATTGAATTTTCTACAATCCGTGATCTTTCGGCACGCCCACGTGACTTTTCGGCACATTCTCTAACTATATAAGCGCAGTGTTTTGCCAATCGGACCGTCATTCGTATCACGACGACAGCACTGCTAACAGCATCATCATGTTGAACATACCCTATTACCAACCTTCCAATGCGGCAGACTCGAGCGATGAGGACGAGCCAACGATCCAACCCATCATGCCGGTGACCAACCGTCCTTCCGTTCCGACGGGACCAGAAGTCGTGAACGTGTCAACTGTAGAATCAACGGTAAGCGCCGACCCTGTTATCAAGGTCAGAGGTTTCCTTATGGACAAAGCACGCCAGCACACTCCCTTCTACATCGGGTGCAGATACTGCAAGAAGCGTATGATAGTCGACGATAGGGGGCATTTGCAATGCGAACGACACGGTTATGTGGCCACTGACATGTATATCATGGTTCGAACGGATGCTGTCCACGAGAAGACCCTACCACCTGCAAGATCAGCACCTTCCCTCCGGGCAGGTTTTCACTGTCTGGACTGTAAGACCTATTTCACACGGAAAGATAGCTGGAAAAGGCACATTGTCAGCGGATGTTGTCCTCGTGTGAAGAAGAGGATGGCCGATGAAGCCAAGTTGTATACGTCAGTGGTGAGTCATACTTTGTATTGTTTTACTATGTACTTTCACCTAAAAACTCGTCCCCCGTGTCTATACTTTCCCTAAAATGACGTCCCTTTATATGTTTACTTCTGTCAAAATGGCGTCCACTGTGTCTTTACTTCCGCTAAAACTTCGCCCCGTTTTATACTTTATGATCATACAACGTGTTACCTTACTTCCTATCACGTCACTTCTTATCATTGTTTCCTACCTATCCTTGTATCACCATACTCTAGCAACGGTGTACTATTTCCATTCATTCTTTAATATTGTTTTAATATTATTGAAATATTCTTGCAGAACTACATTGATGGCCCGCTACCACCAAAGCGTCAACGAATGGTCTCTGTGTCGACAGAGACGATTAACGACAACGGGACATCATCGATACCAACTTCCGTTCCTGACGACGTCACAACTACCCATGCTGTCAATGTCACAACTTCTACCCAGCCTGCCAACGTCACAACTTCTGCTCCTGACTTTACTGGTCCGAACTTTACCATTGATTTCCCTGTGATCGAAATGAAGAAGACGCTGGCACGACACATAGCATGTAACATCTTTGAACTCTCAAGACGACAATGTCGTGGTTGCAAGATAGATCATCCTAGTCAATGTCATCACGATTGTATGTTATCTGATGACATTCAAATTTGCATGCACTTTGACGAGGCTGTGGAGACCATTAATTCAACCGCAGTGGTGAAAGACTGTTTGAGTGTTTTGTTAGATGCAGGTGTGAAGCTATCTGATGTGACAGTCGAACAGTTGTGTAATATCAATACATGGTTGCAAGAATCTGTTTCGAAACAGTGGCGAAACACTATGAAACATATGGTTCTGGCAGTAATGGAGGGTGACCTGTAAAGAACTTTCTTTTGTCTTGTACACGATTAAACTTTGCAAGACTCTGTATCAATGTATCTGGTTCTTTTAGTTATGGAGCGTGACATGTAATTACGTTTGTGTTGTTCACGAATAAACTGTGCAAACCTCATCTTGTGTCTTTTTCATAGTGTAATACAAAGCATATGTTGGGAACCTTACTAATAGTCTTACACTTCACAAGTATGTCTGTGTAGTTCAGTAGAGATGATAGCCACTTATGTCTGTGTAGTGCAGTACAGTTATGTTAACCACTTATGTATGTGTAGTTCAGTACAGAGATGACAGCCAGTTATGTCTGTGTGTAGTTCAGTACAGATATGTTAACCACTCATGTCTGTGTAGTTCAGTACAGAGATGTTAATGTACTCAGACCAACTAGTGGTGCAAACGAAACACTATGCTTTGACCAACACACGACACGAATCGGACTCAGACCAACTAGTTGCGTAAACGAAACAGAAACTTAACCGATTACGCTGCACAAATTGAACTCAGACCAACTAGTTGCGTAAACGAAACAGAAACTTAACCGATTACGCTGCACAAATTGAACTCAGACCAACTAGTGGTGCAAACGAAACACTATGCTTTGACCAACACACGACACGAATCGAACTCAGATCAACTAGTCGCGTAAACGAAACAGAAACTTAACCGATTACACTGCACGAATTGAACTCAGACCAACTAGTCGGACAAACGAAACACTATTCTTTGACCAACACATGTCACAAATTGAACTCAGATCAACTAGTCACACAAACGAAACACTATGCTTTGACCAACACGCTGAACGAATCGAACATTGAACTCAGACCAACTAGTTGTACAAACGAAACACTATGCTTTGACCAACACGTGTCACGAATTGGACTTAGATCAACTAGTTGTACAAACGAAACACTATGCTTTGACCAACACGTGTCACGAATTGGACTTAGATCAACTAGTTGGACAAACGAAACACTATGCTTTGACCAACACGTGTCACGAATTGAACTCAGACCAACTAGTTGCACTAACGAAACACTATGCTTTGACCAACACGTGTCACGAAAACGAAACACTATGCTTTGACCAATACGTGTCACGAATTGAACTTAGATCAACTAGGCACATCACTCGAGACTATGACCGAGATATGTCACGAGACTTCGGATGCACGTCACACGAGAGTACCGACGAGACAAGAGACGAAACTATGACCGAGATATGTCACGAGACTACGGATGCTACATCACACGAGACTACGGATGACACGTCACACGAGAGTACCGACGAGACAAGAGACGAGACTATGACCGAGATATGTCACGAGACTACGGATGACACATCACACAAGAGTACCGACGAGACAAGAGACGAGACTATGACCGAGATATGTCACGAGACTACGGATGACACGTCACACAAGAGTACCGACGAGACAAGAGACGAGACTATGACCGAGATATGTCACGAGACTACGGATGACACAGCACACGAGAGTATCGACGAGACACGAGTTGTACAAACGAAACACTATGCTTTGACCAACACGTGTCACGAATTGAACTTAGATCAACTAGTTGGACAAACGAAACACTAATCTTAACGTGTTATCGCGTCAAATCCTTCTTTTTTCAGGAAAATAGACGTGTTATTGCATCAATTCCTTCCTTTTTCAGGAAAATAGACGTGTTATCGGGTGAGATTTGCTTCAAAAGGAAGCAAAGCAAAGCAAATAGACGTGTTATTGCGTGAGATTTGCTTCAAAAGGAAGCAAAGCAAAGCAAATAGACGTGTTATCGCGTGAGATTTGCTTCAAAAGGAAGCAAAGCAAAGCAAATAGACGTGTTATTGCGTGAGATTTGCTTCAAAAGGAAGCAAAGCAAAGCCACTCACTCACCCTTCGTGGCTGTTCACTCACTCACTCACTCACTCACTCACTCACTCACTCACCCTTCGTTCTTCTTTTTTTCAGGAAAATAGACGTGTTATTGCATCAATTCCTTCCTTTTTCAGGAAAATAGACGTGTTATCGCGTGAGATTTGCTTCAAAAGGAAGCAAAGCAAAGCAAATAGACGTGTTATTGCGTGAGATTTGCTTCAAAAGGAAGCAAAGCAAAGCAAATAGACGTGTTATCGCATGAGATTTGCTTCAAAAGGAAGCAAAGCAAAGCAAATAGACGTGTTATTGCGTGAGATTTGCTTCAAAAGGAAGCAAAGCAAAGCAAATAGACGTGTTATCGCGTGAGATTTGCTTCAAAAGGAAGCAAAGCAAAGCCACTCACTCACCCTTCGTGGCTGTTCACTCACTCACTCACTCACTCACTCACTCACTCACTCACCCTTCGTGTCTGTTCACTCACTCACTCACTCACTCACTCACTCACTCACTCACTCACTCACTCACTCACTCACCCTTTGTGTCTGTTCACGCAGTCACTCACTCACACACTCATTACACTATGCTTTGACCAACACGCTGCACAAACATCACACGAGAGTACCGACGAGACAAGAGACGAGACTATGACCGAGATATATCACGAGACTACGGATGTTACATCACACGAGACTACGGATGACACATCACACGAGAGTACCGACGAGACTATGACCGAGATATGTCACGAGACTATGGCCAAGATATGTCACGAGACTATGATCGAGACTACGGATGACACATCACACGAGACTACGGATGACACATCACACGAGATTACGGACGAGATATCACACGAGAATACCGTCGAGCCAAGAGACGAGACTATGGCCGAGATATGTCACGAGATTACGGATGACACATCACACGAGACTACGGATGACACATCACACGAGAGTACCGACGAGACAAGAGACGAGACAATGTCCGAGATATGTCACGAGACTATGACCGAGATATGTCACGAAACTATGGCCGAGATATGTCACGAGACTATGATCGAGACTACGGATGACACATCACACGAGAGTACGGACGAGACAAGAGATATCGTAGCCGAGAAAATAATTTCAGACCTAAAACATCACGTGTTTATGGAAAAATGGCTCTTGAATGGTTAGAGTGGGTAGCTCACGAAAAAAATAAAACGATAAGGCATCAATTTAACGGAGAAGAGAAACGCATTGGGGATCGTAAACTTCCCGTTGACGGATGGTGTGCCCAGACTCGCACCGTTTATCAATTTCACGGTTGTTATTTTCACGGTTGTCCTTGTAACGTGGAACACACCAACTCTATCAACGGGAAGTCTATGGCCGATCTCTTATCGGAAACTAAAAAGAACACTACGTATTTGCGTAAATATACCGAGGTCATCGAAATGTGGGAATGTCAATGGAAAGGAATTCGGAAAAATTCCGAAGTAAGAAATTTTCTAAATTCAAAATTTCCTCACCGTAACCTGAAGTGGGAAATGACCCAAGATAAAGTTTTGCAAAATGTAGTTGAAGGTCGCCTATTTGGTATGGTAGAGTGCGACATTTTTGTTCCGGATCATCTTAAAGATTATTTTGTTGAAATGCAACCCATTTTCAAAAACATTGACATTACCCGTAACGACATCGGCCCCTATATGCGAGCTTACGCCGAAGAGCACAATATATTATCTACTCCTCGGCGTACACTGGTCGCTTCGTATTTTGGTAAACAAATTCTTTTAGGTACACCCTTGTTAAAATGGTATTTGAAACACGGACTGGTCGTATCTCACGTTTATCAAGTTTTAGAATACGAACCCAGTCCGTGTTTCAAGCATTTCGCCAATGCCGTCTCGAATGCACGCCGCGAAGGTGACGTGCACCCGGACAAGGCTATTATCGGTGATACGATGAAACTTCTTGGGAACAGTGGCTATGGAAAATGTATCACTAATAAGGATCGCCACAGAGATATTATCTTTTGTAATAGTAAAACGGCGAGCCAATGAATTAACAGTCATCGTTTTCGTCAGCTAGACCCAATTACGGAATCCGTGTACCAATTGACAATGAACAAGAAATTCATTAAATACGATCTCCCTCTTCAAATCGGTTTCATGGTTTACCAGTATGCAAAATTGAGAATGCTGGAATTTTATTACGATTTCATAGATTATTATATAGAGCGACCTCTCTTCCAATATTGCGAGATGGATACGGATTCCGCATATTTAAGTCTAGCTTTTTCTTGTTTAGACGATTGTGTTACCACCGATAAACGACACGAATATTTTATAAACTTGTCCCGGTGGTTCCCCGTTGCTTGTTGTGACGCGCACGCGTCCGATTATGTCACTTGTCGGATGGAAGGGAAAGAATGGGTCCCTTCGGAATCGTGTTGCATTGCGCGTGCGCGTCACGACAAAAGGACACCCGGTCTGTTCAAAATAGAGTACGAAGGTAGAGGTTTCATCGGCTTGTGCAGCAAAACTTATTATTGTTTTGGTGATACGGATAAATTCAGCACGAAAGGTCTAAATAAGAGACACAACGAAATTGACAAAGACACGTTTTTGAAAGTACTGAAAACCAAAGAGAGTGGTGTTGGGAAAAATCGAGGGTTTCGGGTGAAGAATGCTTCAGTTTTTACATATATTCAAGAACGTTCTGCACTAACCTATTTTTATTCCAAACGACCGGTACAAGCCGATGGAATCTCTACCTCTCCGTGTCTGGTATAATAGACACGCCAGTAAATCTTTTCGTGAGCTACCCGTGTATCATTCGGTATTGTTGTAACATTTGGTATTTGTGTAACATATAGTCTTGGTGTAACCGTGATCAGGTATGATGTTTATCGACCACTGACTCCTACTTGTTACTTGTCGATTATTAAAGAGTGTACATTTCACATTTACTGTTCGGTACACTCGTGAGATAGCCGTGTAATATCCGGTCTTAATGTAGCCGTGATGAACTATTGTTTTTAACGAATCCTATCTTGTCAATTGATAAAGAGTGTATCGACACACACACACACACACACGTCATTGTTGCATCATCATGATGTTGTTTTTTTCTTTTTAAGTAGGATACTGGTGAAAATAAACAAAGTATATTGTATATTTCAATCGCTGCAAAAAATCGTGTCAATAAACACAGAGTGTGGCATACTGTCTATCAGAGACTGTGTATCATGTGGAGTCGATTTGTATATAGTTGTTAAGGTTTACAAGATTTTATAATAGTGACACTTTCTCTTGGGTGTCTGACAACAAGGATATGTGTGATATAATTCACAGTGACACTTTCTCTTGGGTGTCTGAATAAAACTTGTGTATCGTATGGAATACAATTTTATATAGTTAAGGTTTACAAGACAAGATTGACACTTTCTCTTGGGTGTCTGAATAAAAATTTCATGAACGCACATATGATGTTGACTTTTTTATTGCTTAATTAAGGTAATACAAGAACGTTCATGCCAACATAACATGCAAGCATTACATACCACTCTTAATAAAGTCAAAATTCACTTAGGTATTTTTAACGCCACCTACACTGACACGTTGACAAAACAATTGTTGTCACTGAAACGGGGAAAAGCGAGGTGTATCTTGATGAAAACGAAAAACAAACACACTCATCCATAGCGTCAACAAGATTTTATTTGAATATTTCACATATAATATCTCTTGCGTACTGTTCCTGTAGATTTCAAATCGGTAATGCTAATAAGGTTCCCAACGTGTGATTTGGAAAGGTGTCGCCGAATGAGCTGCGCGCCGCGACGATGCATGTCGTCTACGATTTCGATGACGACCACTGTCAAACGGAATGCTGGTTTCCTTTGATACGTCGCCGTCCACTGACGTTGTCTGCATGTAAAGCCAACGATCTGAGTTCCCAACTAAATCCATTGGCGTGTTGACATCCTTGAGACCACGAGCAAAGGTTTCCCATCCCACCGGTTCAAACGACTTCCGTTTTCTCAACACGTCATTCACAAGGTCCACGATATTACTTCCGGGAACCGCCTTGTTTCTGTACATCATCTCGCCACGATCGTTCCAACTTACGGCCCCTTTCATTTTATCGAGTAGTCTTCGTGCTTTCTGCTTCATAGTTTTTGGAACGCTGTCGATGATTTCGTTTTCGATGTTCTTATTTTCGACGACTTCATTTTCGTTAGCAGGTTGTACTTTGTTTTTCTCTTCACTGGGAATTTTTTCGATGACCACACGCACGGGTTCTTGCATACGTTTGTCGGAAAGATCGTTGTACCGATTCAACACCTGGTTATACAACACAACTTTTTCCCTCTCGTGTATATCGTTTCGTTCTAATATGTCTAGCATTTCATTGTCGAGTCTTTGCAAAACCCTTTCGATAGGATTAGCCGGAGAAGGACGTTGTTGTTGAATGTTTTCCAAAATACGGGGATCGACCAGGGCCATCTTCTTTGTATACTCCATGGTCACCTGAGATGGAGCCGGGAATGTCGAGCTTATTGAAGGAACCGTAGGCACATGTGTCATAGTGGGCACCTGAGTTGGAGACGAGAATGTCGAGCTTGTTGCTGGGGCCAGAGACACAGGTGTCGTAGCGTTTGTCGACGGTGCACAGCGACTGTGGGCACTGTGTCGTTTCCAGCTGTCCCGACGTGAGAAATGTCTCTTGCAATTTGGGCACTGGAACGCTGATGGTGTGGACTTGTTGGCAGCTGGTAGACTACTCCATAAGCTCATGATGTACGTGTTTACTGTTCAAACGTAACGAACGGAATGGCTCTTGGAACTCGTCGGTCTGAGTATAAGTTCCGACTAGTGAATTGGTTACCCGCGTATTTACCTCAAGTCATGTGATTGTAATGGCTGACTCTACAGTTCTAACATTCGCGGAAGTGTGTCGACGATGGAGTAGTCACACACACACACACACACACACACACACACACACACACACACACACACACACACACACACACACACACACACACACACACACACACCACCACCACCACACACATAAGTAAAGACACAAGATAAGGTTTGAACATTTTATTCAAACGTATTTACAGGTGGCGCTCCATTCTCTGCAGTTGAATTAATGTCACCGAAGGTCTCATAAAACCACAAGACATATTTACAGATCATCCTCCATTACTGCCAGAACAATTTGCTTTAATTTGTTTCGCCACTCCTCTGAAAACGGCTCTTGCAACCAACTCCCGATAGCACACAAGTGATCGGACGTCAGGTCGGATAACTTCAAACCCGCGTCTAACAAAACACTCAACCAGTCTTTCATCACTGCAGTCGAATTAATGGCCTCCACAGCCTCGTCAAAGTGCATATAAATTAGAATGTCATCGGGTAACATACAATCGTGATGAAATTGACTAGGATCGTCTATCTCGCAAGCGAGACACTGTCGTCTCGAGAGTTCAACGATGGCACATGCTATGTGACGTGCAATCGTCTTCTTCATTTCCATCGCCGGAAACTCAAGCGTAAAGTTCGGACCAGTGGCGACAGGAGCGGCAGTTGTCACATTGGTTGCGTGAGTAGAAATTGTCACATCGTCAGGAGCGGAAGTTATCACATTGGTTGCGTGAGTAGAAATTGTCACATCGCCAGGAGCGGAAGTTGTCACACCGGTCGTGTCGGCGGAAGTTGTCACATCGGCAGGGATGATAGCAGAGAGAGGCTGAAACAGGATACGCAGCCTAGTGTATCACCTCCACGCGAGTGACGTTGAAGTTTGTGTAAGTATCTCGTCGAGTTTTCTTTATGGTGAGAGACACACGAGTTCCCGTCAACGAGTTCAGTTTGTAAGTCTGCATCGTTTCGTCCATACCAGCAAACGTCTCGGCATTCACGTCAAGGAGAGGAGCCATACACTGGTCGAATAAAGTCAGCCATATAGATCGACCCGTCGCTGTCTCGACAAAGCACATGCGCACCACGAAATGCACGTCAGAAGCAACGTAACCGTGTCGTTCGCATTGCAAATGTCCCCTATCGTCGGTAATCATACGCTTCTTGCAGTACCTGCACCCGATGTACAAGGGAGTGTGCTGGTGTACTCTATCGATGAGGAGCCCTCTGATCTTGATAACTGCGTCGGAGCTTACCGTTGCTTCTAGAGCCGAGATGTCCACGACGTCCACGACGTCTGGTTCCGACGGCACTGAAGGACGGTTGATCACCGGCATGATGGGTCGGCTCGTCGGCTCGTCCTCGTCGCTCGAGTCTGCCGCATTGCGAGGTCGGTAGTAGGGTGTCTTCAACATGATGATGATGTTAACAGTGCTGTCGTCGTGATACGAATGACGGTCCGATTGGCAAAACACCGCGCTTATATAGTTAGTGAATGTGCCGAAAAGTCACGTGGGCGTGCCGAAAAGATTATGGAACAGAACATAAAGGTCACGTGGGCGTGCCGAAAGATCACATATTGTAGAAAATTCAAAAGCACGGACTGCTGAGTAGAATGTACACAAGCGCGGACTGCTGAGTAGTTATTTAGTTCACCACTTATCTAACAGGGGTGCTTTCAGTTGCTGATTATATATCCACCAGGTGTTTATGGACGAGAAAAATCAAGAGACACGAATATTTGCAGTACTCATATGTGGTTCGCTCACTTGTCCACTAGGGGATGATGTTTGTAGTTCGTGATGTACCCGTCAGGGGGCTCTATTGCACGCAAGCGTGCAAGAGACACGAATATTTGCAGTACTAGAACATTTAATTTACAACTTGTCCACAATATGACACCACTTGTATAACTAGTACCAAAAAATTCCGATAGGGGGCGCTGTTTTAGTTAATCAACTATCCACCAGGGGAGCTATTTTAATTCACCAACTATCCGCCAGGGGGATCTATTTTAATTCACCAACTATCCGTCAGGGGGCGCTGTTCTAGTTTTAGCGGGAAATTATTTTTGGCGGGAAGTAATTTTGTTCAACAACTATCCGACTGGTGGCGCTATTTTAGTCCCGAAAAATTCCTGTAGGGGGCGTGATATTTTAGTTCCGAAAAATTTCGCCAGGGGGCGCCGCGTGACCTTGACCTATATCCGGGTATTTGACCTTGACCTACATCCGGGTATTTGACATTGACCTTTGACCTTGACCTACATCCGGGTACTTTTGCTGCGCGACGCGACAACCATGCCCGGTACTTAACCTCCTTTACTACTCTTATCTACACGTTTGTCGCTGGATGTACACATGAATCGTGTTAACTGCTTGAGTTATTGCCGTTTGAACATCGCGAAAGCTCAACCTTACATTATATGCGCTGTCGAGTAAACACTGCAGGATTAAGCATTCGCGATGTTCAAACGGAAATAACTCAAAACTAAAAACAAATCTTGGGTACATCCAGCAACAAACTTGTAGATAAGATTATTATCTATATTGTGATATCAAAACATGTTAAATCCCATTGCAAGTTTGAGCATCCGCAATGTTGAGAGGGCAATACCTCAAAAAGTAAAGAAAATTCCTGGGTTCATCCAGCATCACATTTTTATGTAAGATTATTATATTTACGGTGATATCAAAACATATTAAATTCCGCCATTGCAATTTTAGGTACGGCCTGAAACACCAACTCGCATAGATGCGCGCCATGCTATATCCTAGCGGTCCTACGTGCGGTGACGTCACCAGGACCGGTAGGTGTCGCAACAAACTGTGCAGAAAATGTACAGAAAAGTGCAACCAAAAGGGGTCTTAAAAAGGGTGACGGAGAGGGGTAAAAAAATTGACTACCAATTTTTTTTAGATTATATTTCATCCATGACTGCAAGATCAACGGAGACCCAGCGGTACTAAATTGTCCACATACCACCGAAGAGGACGACTACCCCATTGTTCGTGAGGAAGTGGAGGCTGCAGTGAAATCTCTGAAAAAAGGAAAGACAGCTGAAATTTACAACCAACCAGCAGAACTGGTTCCAGCTGGGGGAGAAGCCTTGATCACCACCCTCAAAACAATCTGCAACAAAACCTGGCAGACAGGAGAATGGCCCACCCCATGGACCCAGTCACTGACCATCATGCTTCCCAAGAAAGGCAATCTACAGCTGTGCCAAAATTATAGAACAGTCATGCTTATTAGTCACCCGAGCAAAGTCATGCTGAATATCCTACTCAACAGACTCAAACCTCAGGCAGAAAAGATAATCGCAGCAGAACAGGCGGGTTTTCGAACAGAACGGAGCACCAGTGAACAGATCTTCGACCTTAGAATCTTTTGCGAAAAACACCTTCAACAGCAGCAAACCCTGTACCATGTCTTTATAGCCTTTAAGAAGGCCTTTGATAGGGTATGGCATGCGGCCCCATGGGCGACCATGAGGAAGTACAATATTGGCTCCAATCTTGTTCGAACCATTGAACACCTATATGACAAGGCCACCAGTGCAGTCATCTTCAATGGCAGCATAGGAGACTGGTTTCGAACAACAGTGGGAGTTCGACAAGGATGCCTACTATCATCCACCCTTTTCAACATCTTTCTGAAAAGGATCATGAATGATGCTTTGGAAACCATCAAAGCACACTATCAGCATTGGAGGCAGGACAATCACCAACCTTCACTTCGCTTATGATATCGACGGCCTAGCAGGAGAAGAACAAGAATTAGTCAACTTGGTGGAGTGTCTCAACAAAACCTTTATAGCATACGGCATGGAGATCAGCGCCAAAAAGACCAAACTGATGACAAACAACACACAAGGCATCAACACAGATGTAAAAGTTAACGGACAGAGACTTGAAACAGTAACAAGTTTCAAGTACTTGGGATCAATCATCACAGACGAGAGTTCCAAACTTCCAAACAGACGACAGATGCGCTCCCTTGTCATGTCCATCTTTCTATACGCTTGTGAAACACGGACCCCTCAGGAGATCTAAAGAAGAGGATACAAGCCACGGAAATGAGGTGCTTTCGGAAGATCTTGCGTATATCATACAAAAACCATGTTACTAACGAAGACGTTCGCAACGAGATCAAACAAGCCATCGGACCTCACGAAGACCTCCTTACAAGAGTCAAGAAGCGTAAACTGAAATGGTACGGTCACGTCTCACGATCATCTGGCCTTGCAAAGACCATCTTGCAAGGTACCGAGAGAGGGGGGGGGGAGAAGAGGTAGACAGAAAAAGAGGTGGGAAGACAACATCAAAAATGGACGGGCAGGAGTTCGCCGACTCCCAGAGGGCTGTGGAGAACAAGGAAACGTGGAGAGAGCTGGTTAAGAAGTCGTCAGTGGTGCCCCAAACGATTCTTACGTGTTATGGAAAAGTGAAATGAAGTGTGAGAACTAGCTAAATTTCTTGCACAAACTGAACGTAAACAGTGGGCACCCAGCGTGTGTGTGTGTATGTGCGTGCGTGCGTGCGTGCGTGCGTGCATGCTTTCGTCATGCGTGTCGGGGGGAGGGACGCGTACGCGCCTGTGTACAATTGTGCATGCGTGAATGTGTTGGTGTAGTGAGGGTGGTGGTCGTCGTGGTCGTGGTTGTGGTCGTGGTCGCGGTGGTGGTGGTCGTCGTCGTGGAGGTGTGTGCGTGTGGGTTATAAAACAGAATACGTATGAGTGTTGTATGTAGGCCCCAGTGTCCGAGGGTATTTCCGTCAGTTTACCGTGTGTGGGACTGACATTTTGTAGGCGACCTAATCCCATTAGGGCGGTTCGTAAATTAAAAAAATTAGATGTTTCCCCTGGGGTGTCCCGGTGGGGTGGGGGATCTTGAGCGCAAACAGAACTGATAGGTAAAGCTACCTCTTACTTGATCGTTACTGTCGCGATCTGTGTACTACTCGAATTGCCATTTTTGGAACCTGGAAATGGTTGGTAGTGTAAAGTTTTTTTTGCTGAATCATGTAGGTTATGGGTCCCTCAATTCAAATCAGCGGGATGGCAACGCGCCATCATTGGGCAACTTGTGGGAGCCAGGCAAATCCAAGATGGCTGCCGTAAACCTAGGTCAAATTAGAAAATGTGTTACATCTTTGCACTGGAGCATGCTAGGAACATGATTTTGGTGTCTACACATATGTTTTGGCATATGAGGAATGCAATGGAACCATTTCCAATGATGTCTGACTATGTTCACGTGACAACAATTCTAAATGGCCGCCATTTTCACCAAAAATAGCCAAAATCGAGTATAACCTTTCATTGTTTTTTGCTAGAGACACGATTTTTTTGTCCATCCCTATGTTTTGCCATATCAGGAATTCAATGGAACCATTTTGAATGATGCCCGACTATGAACACCTGACCAAAATTCAAACTGGCCGTCATTTTTACCGAAAATAGCCAAAATCGACCATGACTTTTTATTGGATGATGCTAGAAACATGATTTTTTGGTGCATAGTGAGTGCATTGGAATGTTTTCCAATGATTTTGCATTGATGTGACATGACAATAAAGCTGTTGTTAAAATTGGAACGTTTTTAAGATAAAATTTATTTACAGTTCTTCATTTGCAATTATCAGTCATCATGACTGAGCTACGAGTATGCTAATAGCTATACATACATGTACATGTATCTGGCTACTTCTAACAAGAAACATACAACATTCAAAGTGACAAGTACTCATTTATGAATTTGCTGAAACACAATGAAACACAATTTGAAAGCATTTTTGTTATGACAGGTTTCATTTGAACATTGACAATGTGTATATAATTAATCAATTAAAAACCATCGGTTTATGAAAGGGACGCCATTCATATTACATTCTCATAGAAAAGTTTAGTCCCGCCATTCTCTCTCATCCTCCTCTTCTATTTCCTCTGTGCTGTCATCTTCTTCCTCATTATCATATCTAGCGTCATTCTCATGCTCATCATGTTTGGAGAACGGGTTGACGTCTTTGTACTGCTTATCTTCTGGATGTGGAGTACGCAGCTGACAACCCGTGTGCAGCTAGATCGATGGAGTGGGGCTATCCTCAACATCAATGGAAGTTCTTTCCTTTCCTCCTTGGTCCGAAATCCCTCCAACTGCTTGGTATGCATGCACTGTCAGGCTGCGATATTGTGTCCTATCCATTTGGTTATGGTAAAGCGATGGCGCTAAAGGTACTGAAGTCTGCTGAACCACTCTGGCCTCTACACCGTTTTCGGTGAAGAGGGTGCTACTCTCGAACAGTTGATGGAGACTGGACGGAAATTCAACTGCTCGCTCTACGGTGTTGCTGAAGGCACAAGCATGGCTTCTGTCAGGTATGCGCTCCACTCCAAAAGGACCAGAGGTAAAAATTGTATGTATCAAGACTCTTCCTCCTACAGACGCTAATCTGGCTTACCAACTATCAAGTTATGCTTTGGAAGGCAGCAGATCAGCAGACTCCGCCCGTGGTTGATATCGCTGATTATGGATGGGAGTTTGTCACTGGTGCAGGAGGTGTGCCAACCCCATGCAACACAAGAAGACCAGCAGTCCCCTCCTACCCTCATGGACGTCATCAACTGTCGGTGTAAAGCTGTAGGGAAAGGTTTCAGCAGTCATGCATGTAGCTGTCATTCTGCAGGATTGTCATGCACACCGTACTGCTTCTGTGTTGGTGAAGCCATGTGCCTCAACCCGGTTACCAAACATGATGAGCATGAGAATGACGCTAGATATGATAGTGAGGAAGAAGGTAACAGTACAGAAGAAATAGAAAAGGAGGATGAGAGAGAATGGCGGGACTAAACTTTTCTATGAGAATGTAATGTGAATGGCGTCCCTTTCATAAACCGTTGATTTTGAATTGATTAATTATATACACATTGTCAATGTCCAAATGAAACCTGTCATAATAAAAAATGCTCTCAAATTGTGTTTCATTGTGTTTCAGCAAATTCATAAATGAGTACTTGTCACTTTTAACTTTGAATTTTGTACTTTTAAATGTTGCACATGTATGATACAGATTCATTCGTGATTACTACATGCCATTTTGCAAAGCTTGTGTATGTTTCTTGTTAGAAGTAGCCAGATACATGTACATGTATGTATAGCTATTGCCATACTCGTAGCTCAGTCATGATGACTAATCATTACAAATGAAGAACTGTAAATAAATGTTATCTTACAAACGTTCCAATTTTAACAACATCTTTATTGCCATGTCACATCAATACAAAATCATTGAACAAAATTCCAATGCACTCATTATGTACCAAAAATCATGTTTCTAGCATCATCCAATCAAAAGTCATGGTCGATTTTGGCTATTTTCGGTAAAAATGACGGCCAGTTTGAATTTTGATCAGGTGTTCATAGTCGGGCATCATTGGAAATGGTTCCATTGAATTCCTGATATGACAAAACAGGGATGGACACCAAAATCGAGTCTCTAGCAAAAAACAATCAAAGATTATGCTCGTTTTTGCTATTTTTGGTGAAAATGGCGGCCATTTAGAATTTTTGTCACGTGAACATAGTCGGACATCATTGGAAATGGTTCCATTGCATTCCTCATATGCCAAAACATATAAACACCATAATCATGTTCCAACTTCCTAGCATGCTCCAGTGCAAAGATGTAACACATTTTCTAATTTGACCTAGGTTCACGGCAGCCATCTTGGATTTGCCTGGCTCCCACAAGTTGCCCAAGGATGGTGCGTTGCCATCCCGCTGATTTGAGTTGAGGGACCCATAACCTACATGATTCAGCAAAAATACCTTACACTACCAACCATTTCCGGGTTCCATACAGAACGTAGTAAGGCAACTCGACTATACTGGCAGGGTGACCAAACAACAAAAAACACCGCCAGTGCTGCGTTATATATACTAATATTATATGTATCCCAGCCAGCACGCCACCCTCGGCCCGAGGGCGGACCTGAGCAGCTGGCAGGCGTCATCCGTCAGCACACGACAGCCGCTTGCCAGCCCCTCTCCAACCGCTGTTGCCCCAGTGACAGCATCCGTTAGTCATTTATCAGCAATCGGGCCTCCCTCGATCGGCTGGTGCACTGGGGTAGTGACATTTGACACTATATACGGTGTACCGCCATTTTTGAACAGACTGATCCAACAGTCAGAAGAAACAGAAAAAGCAGAGCTCCGGGAAAAAGGGACGTTTTTAGACATTCTGTTGTAAGTCTTTGTATATTTCTAGATTATTCAAATGCATTAATTTTGGCATGACTTTATAAGCACACATTTGATTCTGTGGAAACTTGTTATTTATGCGTAAAACATTAAAGAGAATGTGGGGCAGAATAACCTGATGTCGTGATTGTGGCCGCCCTATAGGCTATGGATGATGATGATATGATAAAGATGGACGTGTCTCATCAACACAGTGGCGTAGGCAGACTTTTCCATTGGAGAGGGCCATCCGGCATCCAAGCAAGTAATGAGTAGTGGGCTATGACACAGGGCCCGTTTTATGGGATTAATCAGCGAAATGGTACAGTGTCCTCCAAACGATTACAATAATTAGTTTAACAAGATTTAACAAGACAACTCGTTTAAACTGAATAACGACATGACAACTAGGGCTTGGTTTCTTCCGGGAGAAACCTATTTCTTCCGGGACGCCCGGAAGAAACTGGAAGAAAGGGGTTTCTTCCACTTTCTTCCGGAAGAAAGTGGAAGATAGGGTTAGACAATAGAAACTATTCTGATGTATATTTTGTATTGATTTTATTCAATACATAAATATAATACATTTCATGATTATAATATTAGGATATCATAAAATGTATATATTAGTGCTCATGTTGATGTTTTTGCTCATTATTGTGTTATTAGTCATCTAAAAGCAAAATCCAGCATGGTTTCCAATTATCACCCACCATAAGCCATATGGTGCATGCCACAAGGACGAATAATGTTATCCATTCAATATCCATTGAAACTATGCCCATCAATAAATGTCCACTATGTCTTAGTTTTATGTTGTATAAACTAAACGATATGTTTAGAATATCTTAGTCATCATCTGCTTATCACAGCAACACTGCTTTGAATTAGTTTTTATCTTTGCACTACTGAACCAGCTATCCACGGTCATCGTGTATGGGGGGTTGGGGGCACGTGCCCCCATAGACCTTAAGAATTTGGCGTGTCCGCAGATCTTTTATAATGGGTCCA
>JAHLWY010000594.1:0-25786 GCA_020002185.1 Paraescarpia echinospica | reverse complement strand
TGATTAGAAGTAAAAGTAATTCACCTCAGAACTACTTGAGTAGAAGTAAAAGTAATTCACCTCAGAACTATTTGAGTACAAGTAAAAGTAATTCACCTCAGAACTACTTGAGTAGAAGTAAAAGTAATTCACCTCAGAATTACTTGAGTAGAAGTAAAAGTAATTCACCTCAGAAGTATTTTAGTAGAAGTAAAAGTAATTCACATCGGAACTACTTGAGTAGAAGTAATTCACCTCGGAACTACTTGAGTAGAAGTAAAAGTAATTCACCTCTGAACTATTTGAGTAGAAGTAATTCACCTCAGAACTATTTGAGTAGAAGTAAACGTAATTCACCTCAGAACTACATGAGTAGAAGTAAAAGTAATTCACCTCAGAAATACTTGAGTAGAAGTAAAAGTAATTTACCTCAGAACTACCTTAGTAAAAGTTAAAGTAATTCACCTCACAACAAATTGAGTAGAAGTAATTCACCTCAGAACTACTTGAGTATAAGTAAAAGTAATTAACCTCAGAACTACATGAGTAGATGTAAAAGTAATTCACCTCAGAACTACTTTAGTAGAAGTAATTCAACTCAGAACTACGTGAGTAGATGTAAAAGTAATTCACCTTAGAACTACTTTAGTAAAAGTAAAAGTAATTCACCTCAGAAATATTTGAGTAAAAGTAATTCACCTCGGAGCTACTTGAGTACAAGTAATTCACCTCAGAACTACTTGAGTAGAAGTTAAAGTAATTCACCTCAGAACTACTTCAGTAAAAGTAATTCACATCGGAACTACTTGAGTAGAAGTAATTCACCTCAGAACTATTTGAGTAGAAGTAAAAGTAATTCACCTCAGAATTACTTGAGTAGAACTAAAAATAATTCACCTCAGAACTACTTGATTAGAAGTAAAAGTAATTCACCTCAGAACTACTTGAGTAGAAGTAAAAGTAATTCACCTCAGAACTATTTGAGTAGAAGTAAAAGTAATTCACCTCAGAACTACTTGAGTAGAAGTAAAAGTAATTCACCTCAGAACTACTTGAGTACAAGTAAAAGTAATTCACCTCAGAACTATTTGAGTAGAAGTAAAAGTAATTCACCTCAGAACTATTTCACTAGAAGTAAAAGTAATTCACCTCGGAACTACTTGAGTAGAAGTAAAAGTAATTAACCTCAGAACTACATGAGTAGATGTAAAAGTAATTCACCTCAGAACTACTTTAGTAGAAGTAATTCACCTCAGAACTACGTGAGTAGATGTAAAAGTAATTCACCTTAGAACTACTTTAGTAAAAGTAAAAGTAATTCACCTCAGAAATATTTGAGTAAAAGTAATTCACCTCGGAGCTACTTGAGTACAAGTAATTCACCTCAGAACTACTTGAGTAGAAGTTAAAGTAATTCATCTCAGAACTACTTGAGTAGAAGTTAAAGTAATTCACCTCAGAACTACTTCAGTAAAAGTAATTCACATCGGAACTACTTGAGTAGAAGTAATTCACCTCAGAACTATTTGAGTAGAAGTAAAAGAAATTCATCTCAGAAATACTTGAGTAGAAGTAAAAGTAATTCACCTCAGAAATACTTGAGTAGAAGTAAAAGTAATTCACGTCAGAACTACTTCAGTAAAAGAAATTCACATCGGAACTACTTGAGTAGAAGTAATTCACCTCAGAACTATTTGAGTAGAAGTAAAAGAAATTCATCTCAGAAATACTTGAGTAGAAGTAAAAGTAATTCACCTCAGAACTACTTGAGTAGAACTAAAAGTAATTCACCTCAGAACTACTTGATTAGAAGTAAAAGTAATTCACCTCAGAACTACTTGAGTAGAAGTAAAAGTAATTCACCTCAGAACTATTTGAGTACAAGTAAAAGTAATTCACCTCAGAACTACTTGAGTAGAAGTAAAAGTAATTCACCTCAGAATTACTTGAGTAGAAGTAAAAGTAATTCACCTCAGAAGTATTTTAGTAGAAGTAAAAGTAATTCACATCGGAACTACTTGAGTAGAAGTAATTCACCTCGGAACAACTTGAGTAGAAGTAAAAGTAATTCACCTCTGAACTATTTGAGTAGAAGTAATTCACCTCAGAACTATTTGAGTAGAAGTAAACGTAATTCACCTCAGAACTACATGAGTAGAAGTAAAAGTAATTCACCTCAGAAATACTTGAGTAGAAGTAAAAGTAATTTACCTCAGAACTACCTTAGTAAAAGTTAAAGTAATTCACCTCACAACAAATTGAGTAGAAGTAATTCACCTCAGAACTACTTGAGTATAAGTAAAAGTAATTAACCTCAGAACTACATGAGTAGATGTAAAAGTAATTCACCTCAGAACTACTTTAGTAGAAGTAATTCACCTCAGAACTACGTGAGTAGATGTAAAAGTAATTCACCTTAGAACTACTTTAGTAAAAGTAAAAGTAATTCACCTCAGAACTACTTCAGTAAAAGTAATTCACATCGGAACTACTTGAGTAGAAGTAATTCACCTCAGAACTATTTGAGTAGAAGTAAAAGTAATTCACCTCAGAATTACTTGAGTAGAACTAAAAATAATTCACCTCAGAACTACTTGATTAGAAGTAAAAGTAATTCACCTCAGAACTACTTGAGTAGAAGTAAAAGTAATTCACCTCAGAACTATTTGAGTAGAAGTAAAAGTAATTCACCTCAGAACTACTTGAGTAGAAGTAAAAGTAATTCACCTCAGAACTACTTGAGTACAAGTAAAAGTAATTCACCTCAGAACTATTTGAGTAGAAGTAAAAGTAATTCACCTCAGAACTATTTCACTAGAAGTAAAAGTAATTCACCTCAGAACTACTTGAGTAGAAGTAAAAGTAATTCACCTCAGAAGTATTTTAGTAGAAGTAAAAGTAATTCACATCGGAACTACTTGAGTAGAATTAATTCACCTCGGAACTACTTGAGTAGAAGTAAAAGTAATTCACCTCTGAACTACTTGAGTAGAAGTAATTCACCTCAGAACTATTTGAGTAGAAGTAAACGTAATTCACCTCAGAACTACTTGAGTAGAAGTAAAAGTAATTCACCTCAGAACTACTTGAGTAGAAGTAAAAGTAATTCACCTCAGAACTATTAGAGTAGAAGTAAAAGTAATTCACATCAGAACTACTTGAGTAGAAGTAAAAGTAATTCACCTCAGAACTATTAGAGTAGAAGTAAAAGTAATTCACATCGGAACTACTTGTAGAAGTAATTCACCTCGGAACTACTTGAGTAGAAGTAAAAGTAATTCAACTCAGAACTACTTGAGTAGAAGTAATTCACCTCAGAACTATTTGAGTAGAAGTAAAAGTAATTCACCTCAGAACTACTTGAGTAGAAGTAAAAGTAATTCACCTCAGAACTACTTGAGTAGAACTAAAAGTAATTCACCTCATAACTATTTGATTAGAAGTTAAAGTAATTCATTTCAGAACTACTTGAGTAGAAGTAAAAGTAATTCACCTCAGAACTACTAGTGTAGAAGTAAAAGTAATTCACCTCAGAACTATTTGAGTAGAAGTAAAATAATTCACCTCAGAACTACTTGAGTAGAAGTAAAAGTAATTCACCTCAGAACTACTTGAGTAGAAGTAAAAGTAATTCACCTCAGAACTACTTGAGTAGAAGTAATTCACCTCAGAAATATTTGAGTAGAAGTAAAAGTAATTCATCTCGGAACTACTTGAGTAGAAGTAAAAGTAATTCACCTCAGAAATACTTGAGTAGAAGTAAAAGTAATTCACCTCAGAACTACTTCAATAAAAGTAATTCACATCGGAACTACTTGAGTAGAAGTAATTTACCTCAGAACTACTTGAGTAGAAGTAAAAGTAATTCACCTCAGAACTATTTCACTAGAAGTAAAAGTAATTCACCTCAGAACTACTTGAGTAGAAGTAAAAGTAATTCACCTCAGAACTATTAGAGTAGAAGTAAAAGTAATTCACATCGGAACTACTTGTAGAAGTAATTCACCTCGGAACTACTTGAGTAGAAGTAAAATTAATTCACCTCAGAACTACTTGAATAGAAGTAATTCACCTCAGAACTATTTTAGTAGAAGTAAAAGTAATTCACCTCAGAACTACTTGAGTAGAAGTAAAAGTAATTCACCTCAGAACTACTTGAATAGAACTAAAAGTAATTCACCTCATAAGTATTTGATTAGAAGTAAAAGTAATTAATCTCAGAACTACTTGAGTAGAAGTAAAAGTAATTCACCTCAGAACTATTTGAGTAGAAGTAAAAGTAATTCACCTCAGAATTACTTGAGTACAAGTAATTCACCTCAGAAATATTTGAGTAGAAGTAAAAGTAATTCATCTCGGAACTACTTGAGTAGAAGTAAAAGTAATTCACCTCAGAAATACTTCAGTAGAAGTAAAAGTAATTCACCTCAGAACTACTTGAGTAGAAGTAAAAGTAATTCACCTCAGAACTACTTGAGTAGAAGTAATTCACCTCAGAAATATTTGAGTAGAAGTAAAAGTAATTCATCTCGGAACTACTTGAGTAGAAGTAAAAGTAATTCACCTCAGAAATACTTGAGTAGAAGTAAAAGTGATTCACCTCAGAACTACTTCAGTAAAAGTAATTCACATCGGAACTACTTGATTAGAAGTAATTCACCTCAGAACTACTTGAGTAGAAGTAAAAGTAATTCACCTCAGAACTATTTCACTAGAAGTAAAAGTAATTCACCTCAGAACTACTTGAGTAGAAGTAAAAGTAATTCACCTCTGAACTACTTGAGTAGAAGTAATTCACCTCAGAACTATTTGAGTAGAAGTAAACGTAATTCACCTCAGAACTATTTGAGTAGAAGTAAAATAATTCACCTCAGAACTACTTGAGTAGAAGTAAAAGTAATTCACCTCAGAACTATTTGAGTACAAGTAAAAGTAATTCACCTCAGAACTACTTGAGTAGAAGTAAAATTAATTCACCTCAGAATTACTTGAGTAGAAGTAAAAGTAATTCACCTCAGAAATATTTTAGTAGAAGTAAAAGTAATTCACATCGGAACTACTTGAGTAGAAGTAATTCACCTCGGAACTACTTGAGTAGAAGTAAAAGTAATTCACCTCTGAACTACTTGAGTAGAAGTAATTCACCTCAGAACTATTTGAGTAGAAGTAAACGTAATTCACTTCAGAACTACTTGAGTAGAAGTAAAAGTAATTCACCTCAGAAATACTTGAGTAGAAGTAAAAGTAATTTACCTCAGAACTACCTTAGTAAAAGTAAAAGTAATTCACCTCACAACAAATTGAGTAGAAGTAATTCACCTCAGAACTATTTGAGTATAAGTAAAAGTTATTAACCTCAGAACTACATGAGTAGATGTAAAAGTAATTCACCTCAGAACTACTTTAGTAGAAGTAATTCACCTCAGAACTACGTGAGTAGATGTAAAAGTAATTCACCTTAGAACTACTTTAGTAAAAGTAAAAGTAATTCACCTCAGAAATATTTGAGTAAAAGTAATTCACCTCGGAGCTACTTGAGTACAAGTAATTCACCTCAGAACTACTTGAGTAGAAAAAGTAAAGTAATTCATCTCAGAACTACTTGAGTAGAAGTTAAAGTAATTCACCTCAGAACTACTTCAGTAAAAGTAATTCACATCGGAACTACTTGAGTAGAAGTAATTCACCTCAGAACTATTTGAGTAGAAGTAAAAGTAATTCACCTCAGAATTACTTGAGTAGAACTAAAAATAATACACCTCAGAACTACTTGATTAGAAGTAAAAGTAATTCACCTCAGAACTACTTGAGTAGAAGTAAAAGTAATTCACCTCAGAACTATTTGAGTAGAAGTAAAAGTAATTCACCTCAGAACTACTTGAGTAGAAGTAAAAGTAATTCACCTCAGAACTACTTGAGTACAAGTAAAAGTAATTCACCTCAGAACTATTTGAGTAGAAGTAAAAGTAATTCACCTCAGAACTATTTCACTAGAAGTAAAAGTAATTCACCTCAGAACTACTTGAGTAGAAGTAAAAGTAATTCACCTCAGAACTATTAGAGTAGAAGTAAAAGTAATTCACATCGGAACTTCTTGAGAAGAAGTAATTCACCTCGGAACTACTTGAGTAGAAGTAAAAGTAATTCACCTCAGAACTACTTGAGTAGAAGTAATTCACCTCAGAACTATTTGAGTAGAAGTAAAATAATTCACCTCAGAACTGCTTGAGTAGAAGTAAAAGTAATTCACCTCAGAACTACTTGAGTAGAAGTAAAAGTAATTCACCTCAGAACTATTAGAGTAGAAGTAAAAGTAATTCACCTCAGAACTACTTGAGTAGAAGTAAAAGTAATTCACCTCAGAACTATTAGAGTAGAAGTAAAAGTAATTCACATCGGAACTAATTGTAGAAGTAATTCACCTCGGAACTACTTGAGTAGAAGTAAAAGTAATTCACCTCAGAACTACTTGAGTAGAAGTAATTCACCTCAGAACTATTTGAGTAGAAGTAAAAGTAATTCACCTCAGAATTACTTGAGTAGAACTAAAAATAATTCACCTCAGAACTACTTGATTAGAAGTAAAAGTAATTCACCTCAGAACTACTTGAGTAGAAGTAAAAGTAATTCACCTCAGAACTATTTGAGTAGAAGTAAAAGTAATTCACCTCAGAACTACTTGAGTAGAAGTAAAAGTAATTCACCTCAGAACTACTTGAGTAGAACTAAAAGTAATTCACCTCAAAATTACTTGATTAGTAGTAAAAGTAATTCACCTCAGAACTACTTGAGTACAAGTAAAAGTAATTCACCTCAGAACTATTTCAGTAGAAGTAAAAGTAATTCACCTCAGAACTATTTCACTAGAAGTAAAAGTAATTCACCTCAGAACTACTTGAGTAGAAGTAAAAGTAATTCACCTCAGAACTATTAGAGTAGAAGTAAAAGTAATTCACATCGGAACTACTTGAGTAGAAGTAATTCACCTCGGAACTACTTGAGTAGAAGTAAAAGTAATTCACCTCAGAACTACTTGAGTAGAAGTAATTCACCTCAGAACTACTTGAGTAGAAGTAAAAGTAATTCACCTCAGAACTACTTCAGTAGAAGTAAAAGTAATTCACCTCAGAACTATTAGAGTAGAAGTAAAAGTAATTCACCTCAGAACTACTTGAGTAGAAGTAATTCACCTCGGAACTACTTGAGTAGAAGTAAAATTAATTCACCTCAGAACTACTTGAGTAGAAGTAATTCTCCTCAGAAATATTTGAGTGGAAGTAAAAGTAATTCACCTCAGAACTACTTGAGTAGAAGTAAAAGTAATTCACCTCAGAAATACTTGAGTAGAAGTAAAAGTAATTTACCTCAGAACTACTACAGTAAAAGTAAAAGTAATTCACCTCACAACAAATTGAGTAGAAGTAATTCACCTCAGAACTACTTGAGTAGATGTAAAAGTAATTCACCTCGGAACTACTTGAGTAAAAGTAATTCACCTCAGAACTACGTGAGTAGATGTAAAAGTAATTCACCTCAGAACTACTTCAGTAAAAGTAAAAGTAATTCACCTCAGAAATATTTGAGTAAAAGTAATTCACCTCGGAGCTACTTGAGTACAAGTAATTCACCTCAGAACTACTTGAGTAGAAGTTAAAGTAATTAATGTCAGAACTACTTGAGTAGAAGTAAAAGTAATTCACCTCAGAACTACTAGTGTAGAAGTAAAAGTAATTCACCTCAGAACTATTTGAGTAGAAGTAAAATAATTCACCTCAGAACTACTTGAGTAGAAGTAAAAGTAATTCACCTCAGAACTACTAGTGTAGAAGTAAAAGTAATTCACCTCAGAACTATTTGAGTAGAAGTAAAATAATTCACCTCACAACTACTTGAGTAGAAGTAAGAGTAATTCACCTCAGAACTACTTGAGTATAAGTAATTCACCTCAGAAATATTTGAGTAGAAGTAAAAGTAATTCATCTCGGAACTACTTGAGTAGAAGTAAAAGTAATTCACCTCAGAAATACTTGAGTAGAAGTAAAAGTAATTCACCTCAGAACTACTTCAGTAAAAGTAATTCACATCGGAACTACTTGAGTAGAAGTAATTCACCTCAGAACTACTTGAGTAGAAGTAAATGTAAGTCACCTCAGAACTATTTCAATAGAAGTAAAAAGTAATTCACCTCAGAACTACTTGAGTAGAAGTAAAAGTAATTCACCTCAGAACTATTAGAGTAGAAATAAAAGTAATTCACATCGGAACTACTTGTAGAAGTAATTCACCTCGGAACTACTTGAGTAGAAGTAAAAGTAATTCACCTCAGAACTACTTGAGTAGAAGTAATTCACCTCAGAACTATTTGAATAGAAGTAAAAGTAATTCACCTCAGATCTACTTCAGTAGAAGTAAAAGTAATTCACCTCAGAACTACTAGTGTAGAAGTAAAAGTAATTCACCTCAGAACTATTTGAGTAGAAGTAAAATAATTCACCTCTGAACTACTTGAGTAGAAGTAATTCACCTCAGAACTATTTGAGTAGAAGTAAACGTAATTCACCTCAGAACTATTTGAGTAGAAGTAAAATAATTCACCTCAGAACTACTTGAGTAGAAGTAAAAGTAATTCACCTCAGAACTACTTGAGTAGAAGCAAAAGTAATTCACCTCAGAACAATTTGAGTAGAACTAAAAGTAATTCACCTCAGAACTACTTGATTAGAAGTAAAAGTAATTCACCTCAGAACTACTTGAGTAGAAGTAAAAGTAATTCACCTCAGAACTATTTGAGTACAAGTAAAAGTAATTCACCTCAGAATTACTTGAGTAGAAGTAATTCACCTCGGAACTAATTGAGTGAAGTAAAATTAATTCACCTCAGAACTACTTGAGTAGAAGTAATTCACCTCAGAAATATTTGAGTAGAAGTAAAAGTAATTCATCTCAGAAATACTTGAGTAGAAGTAAAAGTAATTCACCTCAGAAATACTTGAGTAGAAGTAAAAGTAATTCACGTCAGAACTACTTCAGTAAAGAAATTCACATCGGAACTACTTGAGTAAAAGTAATTCACCTCAGAACTACTTGAGTAGAAGTAAAATTAATTCACCTCAGAACTACTTGAGTAGAACTAAAAGTAATTCACCTCAGAACTACTTGATTAGAAGTAAAAGTAATTCACCTCAGAACTACTTGAGTAGAAGTAAAAGTAATTCACCTCAGAACTATTTGAGTACAAGTAAAAGTAATTCACCTCAGAACTACTTGAGTAGAAGTAAAAGTAATTCACCTCAGAATTACTTGAGTAGAACTAAAAGTAATTCACCTCAGAATTACTTGATTAGTAGTAAAAGTAATTCACCTCAGAACTACTTGAGTAGAAGTAAAAGTAATTCACCTCAGAACTATTTGAGTAGAAGTAAAAGTAATTCACCTCAGAACTATTTCACTAGAAGTAAAAGTAATTCACCTCAGAACTACCTGAGTAGAAGTAAAAGTAATTCACCTCAGAACTATTAGAATAGAAGTAAAAGAAATTCACATCGGAACTACTTGAGTAGAAGTAATTCACCTCGGAACTACTTGAGTAGAAGTAAAATTAATTCACCTCAGAACTACTTGAGTAGAAGTAAAAGTAATTCACCTCAGAACTACTTGAGTAGAAGTAATTCACCTCAGAAATATTTGAGTAGAAGTAAAAGTAATTCATCTCGGAACTGCTTGAGTAGAAGTAAAAGTAATTCACCTCAGAAATACTTCAGTAGAAGTAAAAGTAATTCACCTCAGAACTACTTGAGTAGAAGTAAAAGTAATTCACCTCAGAACTACTTGAGTAGAAGTAATTCACCTCAGAAATATTTGAGTAGAAGTAAAAGTAATTCATCTCGGAACTACTTGAGTAGAAGTAAAAGTAATTCACCTCAGAAATACTTCAGTAGAAGTAAAAGTAATTCACCTCAGAACTACTTCAGTAAAAGTAATTCACATCGGAACTACTTGAGTAGAAGTAATTCACCTCAGAACTACTTGAGTAGAAGTAAAAGTAATTCACCTCAGAACTATTTCACTAGAAGTAAAAGTAATTCACCTCAGAACTACTTGAGTAGAAGTAAAAGTAATTCACCTCAGAACTATTAGAGTAGAAGTAAAAGTAATTCACATCGGAACTTCTTGTAGAAGTAATTCACCTCGGAACTACTTGAGTAGAAGTAAAAGTAATTCACCTCAGAACTACTTGATTAGAAGTAATTCACCTCAGAACTATTTGAGTAGAAGTAAAAGTAATTCACCTCAGGACTACTTGAGTAGAAGTAAAAGTAATTCACCTCAGAACTACTTGAATAGAACTACAAGTAATTCACCTCATAACTATTTGATTAGAAGTAAAATTAATTAATCTCAGAACTACTTGAGTAGAAGTAAAAGTAATTCACCTCAGAACTATTTGAGTAGAAGTAAAAGTAATTCACCTCAGAACTATTTCACTAGAAGTAAAAGTAATTCACCTCAGAACTGCTTGAGTAGAAGTAAAAGTAATTCACCTCAGAACTATTTGAGTAGAAGTAAAAGTAATTCACCTCAGAACTACTTGAGTAGAACTAAAAGTAATTCACCTCAGAATTACTTGATTAGTAGTAAAAGTAATTCACCTCAGAACTACTTGCTTAGTAGTAAAAGTAATTCACCTCAGAACTATTTGAGTAGAAGTAAAAGTAATTCACCTCAGAACTATTTCAGTAGAAGAAAAAGTAATTCACCTCAGAACTACTTGAGTAGAATTAAAAGTAATTCACCTCAGAATTACTTGATTAGTAGTAAAAGTAATTCACCTCAGAACTACTTGAGTAGAAGTAAAAGTAATTCACCTCAGAACTATTTCACTAGAAGTAAAAGTAATTCACCTCAGAACTACTTGAGTAGAAGTAAAAGTAATTCACCTCAGAAGTATTTTAGTAGAAGTAAAAGTAATTCACATCGGAACTACTTGAGTAGAAGTAATTCACCTCGGAACTACTTGAGTAGAAGTAAAAGTAATTCACCTCTGAACTACTTGAGTAGAAGAAATTCACCTCAGAACTATTTGAGTAGAAGTAAACGTAATTCACCTCAGAACTACTTGAGTAGAAGTAAAAGTAATTCACCTCAGAAATACTTGAGTAGAAGTAAAAGTAATTTACCTCAGAACTACCTTAGTAAAAGTAAAAGTAATTCACCTCACAACAAATTGAGTAGAAGTAATTCACCTCAGAACTACTTGAGTATAAGTAAAAGTAATTAACCTCAGAACTACATGAGTAGATGTAAAAGTAATTCACCTCAGAACTACTTTAGTAGAAGTAATTCACCTCAGAACTACGTGAGTAGATGTAAAAGTAATTCACCTTAGAACTACTTTAGTAAAAGTAAAAGTAATTCACCTCAGAAATATTTGAGTAAAAGTAATTCACCTCGGAGCTACTTGAGTACAAGTAATTCACCTCAGAACTACTTGAGTAGAAGTTAAAGTAATTCATCTCAGAACTACTTGAGTAGAAGTTAAAGTAATTCACCTCAGAACTACTTCAGTAAAAGTAATTCACATCGGAACTACTTGAGTAGAAGTAATTCACCTCAGAACTATTTGAGTAGAAGTAAAAGTAATTCACCTCAGAATTACTTGAGTAGAACTAAAAATAATCCACCTCAGAACTACTTGATTAGAAGTAAAAGTAATTCACCTCAGAACTACTTGAGTAGAAGTAAAAGTAATTCACCTCAGAACTATTTGAGTAGAAGTAAAAGTAATTCACCTCAGAACTACTTGAGTAGAAGTAAAAGTAATTCACCTCAGAACTACTTGAGTAGAACTAAAAGTAATTCACCTCAAAATTACTTGATTAGTAGTAAAAGTAATTCACCTCAGAACTACTTGAGTACAAGTAAAAGTAATTCACCTCAGAACTATTTGAGTAGAAGTAAAAGTAATTCACCTCAGAACTATTTCACTAGAAGTAAAAGTAATTCACCTCAGAACTACTTGAGTAGAAGTAAAAGTAATTCACCTTAGAACTATTAGAGTAGAAGTAAAAGTAATTCACATCGGAACTACTTGAGTAGAAGTAATTCACCTCGGAACTACTTGAGTAGAAGTAAAAGTAATTAACCTCAGAACTACATGAGTAGATGTAAAAGTAATTCACCTCAGAACTACTTTAGTAGAAGTAATTCACCTCAGAACTACGTGAGTAGATGTAAAAGTAATTCACCTTAGAACTACTTTAGTAAAAGTAAAAGTAATTCACCTCAGAAATATTTGAGTAAAAGTAATTCACCTCGGAGCTACTTGAGTACAAGTAATTCACCTCAGAACTACTTGAGTAGAAGTTAAAGTAATTCATCTAAGAACTACTTGAGTAGAAGTTAAAGTAATTCACCTCAGAACTACTTCAGTAAAAGTAATTCACATCGGAACTACTTGAGTAGAAGTAATTCACCTCAGAACTATTTGAGTAGAAGTAAAAGAAATTCATCTCAGAAATACTTGAGTAGAAGTAAAAGTAATTCACCTCAGAAATACTTGAGTAGAAGTAAAAGTAATTCACGTCAGAACTACTTCAGTAAAAGAAATTCACATCGGAACTACTTGAGTAGAAGTAATTCACCTCAGAACTATTTGAGTAGAAGTAAAAGAAATTCATCTCAGAAATACTTGAGTAGAAGTAAAAGTAATTCACCTCAGAACTACTTGAGTAGAACTAAAAGTAATTCACCTCAGAACTACTTGATTAGAAGTAAAAGTAATTCACCTCAGAACTACTTGAGTAGAAATAAAAGTAATTCACCTCAGAACTATTTGAGTACAAGTAAAAGTAATTCACCTCAGAACTACTTGAGTAGAAGTAAAAGTAATTCACCTCAGAATTACTTGAGTAGAAGTAAAAGTAATTCACCTCAGAAGTATTTTAGTAGAAGTAAAAGTAATTCACATCGGAACTACTTGAGTAGAAGTAATTCACCTCGGAACTACTTGAGTAGAAGTAAAAGTAATTCACCTCTGAACTATTTGAGTAGAAGTAATTCACCTCAGAACTATTTGAGTAGAAGTAAACGTAATTCACCTCAGAACTACATGAGTAGAAGTAAAAGTAATTCACCTCAGAAATACTTGAGTAGAAGTAAAAGTAATTTACCTCAGAACTACCTTAGTAAAAGTTAAAGTAATTCACCTCACAACAAATTGAGTAGAAGTAATTCACCTCAGAACTACTTGAGTATAAGTAAAAGTAATTAACCTCGGAACTACATGAGTAGATGTAAAAGTAATTCACCTCAGAACTACTTTAGTAGAAGTAATTCACCTCAGAACTACGTGAGTAGATGTAAAAGTAATTCACCTTAGAACTACTTTAGTAAAAGTAAATGTAATTCACCTCAGAAATATTTGAGTAAAAGTAATTCACCTCGGAGCTACTTGAGTACAAGTAATTCACCTCAGAACTACTTGAGTAGAAGTAAAAGTAATTCACCTCAGAACAATTTGAGTACAAGTAAAAGTAATTCACCTCAGAACTACTTGAGTAGAAGTAAAAGTAATTCACCTCAGAATTACTTGAGTAGAAGTAAAAGTAATTCACCTCAGAAGTATTTTAGTAGAAGTAAAAGTAATTCACATCGGAACTACTTGAGTAGAAGTAATTCACCTCGGAACTACTTGAGTAGAAGTAAAAGTAATTCACCTCTGAACTACTTGAGTAGAAGTAATTCACCTCAGAACTATTTGAGTAGAAGTAAACGTAATTCACCTCAGAACTACTTGAGTAGAAGTAAAAGTAATTCACCTCAGAAATACTTGAGTAGAAGTAAAAGTAATTTACCTCAGAACTACCTTAGTAAAAGTAAAAGTAATTCACCTCACAACAAATTGAGTAGAAGTAATTCACCTCAGAACTACTTGAGTATAAGTAAAAGTAATTAACCTCAGAACTACATGAGTAGATGTAAAAGTAATTCACCTCAGAACTACTTTAGTAGAAGTAATTCACCTCAGAACTACGTGAGTAGATGTAAAAGTAATTCACCTTAGAACTACTTTAGTAAAAGTAAAAGTAATTCACCTCAGAAATATTTCAGTAAAAGTAATTCACCTCGGAGCTACTTGAGTACAAGTAATTCACCTCAGAACTACTTGAGTAGAAGTTAAAGTAATTCATCTCAGAACTACTTGAGTAGAAGTTAAAGTAATTCACCTCAGAACTACTTCAGTAAAAGTAATTCACATCGGAACTACTTGAGTAGAAGTAATTCACCTCAGAACTATTTGAGTAGAAGTAAAAGTAATTCATCTCAGAAATACTTGAGTAGAAGTAAAAGTAATTCACCTCAGAAATACTTGAGTAGAAGTAAAAGTAATTCACGTCAGAACTACTTCAGTAAAAGAAATTCACATCGGAACTACTTGAGTAGAAGTAATTCACCTCAGAACTATTTGAGTAGAAGTAAAAGAAATTCATCTCAGAAATACTTGAGTAGAAGTAAAAGTAATTCACCTCAGAACTACTTGAGTAGAACTAAAAGTAATTCACCTCAGAACTACTTGATTAGAAGTAAAAGTAATTCACCTCAGAACTACTTGAGTAGAAGTAAAAGTAATTCACCTCAGAACTATTTGAGTACAAGTAAAAGTAATTCACCTCAGAACTACTTGAGTAGAAGTAAAATTAATTCACCTCAGAATTACTTGAGTAGAAGTAAAAGTAATTCACCTCAGAAATATTTTAGTAGAAGTAAAAGTAATTCACATCGGAACTACTTGAGTAGAAGTAATTCACCTCGGAACTACTTGAGTAGAAGTAAAAGTAATTCACCTCTGAACTACTTGAGTAGAAGTAATTCACCTCAGAACTATTTGAGTAGAAGTAAACGTAATTCACTTCAGAACTACTTGAGTAGAAGTAAAAGTAATTCACCTCAGAAATACTTGAGTAGAAGTAAAAGTAATTTACCTCAGAACTACCTTAGTAAAAGTAAAAGTAATTCACCTCACAACAAATTGAGTAGAAGTAGTTCACCTCAGAACTACTTGAGTATAAGTAAAAGTAATTAACCTCAGAACTACATGAGTAGATGTAAAAGTAATTCACCTCAGAACTACTTTAGTAGAAGTAATTCACCTCAGAACTACGTGAGTAGATGTAAAAGTAATTCACCTTAGAACTACTTTAGTAAAAGTAAAAGTAATTCACCTCAGAAATATTTCAGTAAAAGTAATTCACCTCGGAGCTACTTGAGTACAAGTAATTCACCTCAGAACTACTTGAGTAGAAGTTAAAGTAATTCATCTCAGAACTACTTGAGTAGAAGTTAAAGTAATTCACCTCAGAACTACTTCAGTAAAAGTAATTCACATCGGAACTACTTGAGTAGAAGTAATTCACCTCAGAACTATTTGAGTAGAAGTAAAAGTAATTCACCTCAGAATTACTTGAGTAGAACTAATAATAATTCACCTCAGAACTACTTGATTAGAAGTAAAAGTAATTCACCTCAGAACTACTTGAGTAGAAGTAAAAGTAATTCACCTCAGAACTATTTGAGTAGAAGTAAAAGTAATTCACCTCAGAACTACTTGAGTAGAAGTAAAAGTAATTCACCTCAGAACTACTTGAGTACAAGTAAAAGTAATTCACCTCAGAACTATTTGAGTAGAAGTAAAAGTAATTCACCTCAGAACTATTTCACTAGAAGTAAAAGTAATTCACCTCAGAACTACTTGAGTAGAAGTAAAAGTAATTCACCTCAGAACTATTAGAGTAGAAGTAAAAGTAATTCACATCGGAACTTCTTGAGAAGAAGTAATTCACCTCGGAACTACTTGAGTAGAAGTAAAAGTAATTCACCTCAGAACTACTTGAGTAGAAGTAATTCACCTCAGAACTATTTGAGTAGAAGTAAAATAATTCACCTCAGAACTGCTTGAGTAGAAGTAAAAGTAATTCACCTCAGAACTACTTGAGTAGAAGTAAAAGTAATTCACCTCAGAACTATTAGAGTAGAAGTAAAAGTAATTCACCTCAGAACTACTTGAGTAGAAGTAAAAGTAATTCACCTCAGAACTATTAGAGTAGAAGTAAAAGTAATTCACATCGGAACTAATTGTAGAAGTAATTCACCTCGGAACTACTTGAGTAGAAGTAAAAGTAATTCACCTCAGAACTACTTGAGTAGAAGTAATTCACCTCAGAACTATTTGAGTAGAAGTAAAAGTAATTCACCTCAGAATTACTTGAGTAGAACTAAAAATAATTCACCTCAGAACTACTTGATTAGAAGTAAAAGTAATTCACCTCAGAACTACTTGAGTAGAAGTAAAAGTAATTCACCTCAGAACTATTTGAGTAGAAGTAAAAGTAATTCACCTCAGAACTACTTGAGTAGAAGTAAAAGTAATTCACCTCAGAACTACTTGAGTAGAACTAAAAGTAATTCACCTCAAAATTACTTGATTAGTAGTAAAAGTAATTCACCTCAGAACTACTTGAGTACAAGTAAAAGTAATTCACCTCAGAACTATTTGAGTAGAAGTAAAAGTAATTCACCTCAGAACTATTTCACTAGAAGTAAAAGTAATTCACCTCAGAACTACTTGGGTAGAAGTAAAAGTAATTCACCTCAGAACTATTAGAGTAGAAGTAAAAGTAATTCACATCGGAACTACTTGAGTAGAAGTAATTCACCTCGGAACTACTTGAGTAGAAGTAAAAGTAATTCACCTCAGAACTACTTGAGTAGAAGTAATTCACCTCAGAACTATTTGAGTAGAAGTAAAATAATTCACCTCAGAACTACTTGAGTAGAAGTAAAAGTAATTCACCTCAGAACTACTTCAGTAGAAGTAAAAGTAATTCACCTCAGAACTATTAGAGTAGAAGTAAAATTAATTCACCTCAGAACTACTTGAGTAGAAGTAATTCACCTCGGAACTACTTGAGTAGAAGTAAAATTAATTCACCTCAGAACTACTTGAGTAGAAGTAATTCTCCTCAGAAATATTTGAGTGGAAGTAAAAGTAATTCACCTCAGAACTACTTGAGTAGAAGTAAAAGTAATTCACCTCAGAAATACTTCAGTAGAAGTAAAAGTAATTTACCTCAGAACTACTACAGTAAAAGTAAAAGTAATTCACCTCACAACAAATTGAGTAGAAGTAATTCACCTCAGAACTACTTGAGTAGATGTAAAAGTAATTCACCTCGGAACTACTTGAGTAAAAGTAATTCACCTCAGAACTACGTGAGTAGATGTAAAAGTAATTCACCTCAGAACTACTTCAGTAAAAGTAAAAGTAATTCACCTCAGAAATATTTGAGTAAAAGTAATTCACCTCGGAGCTACTTGAGTACAAGTAATTCACCTCAGAACTACTTGAGTAGAAGTTAAAGTAATTAATGTCAGAACTACTTGAGTAGAAGTAAAAGTAATTCACCTCAGAACTACTAGTGTAGAAGTAAAAGTAATTCATCTCAGAACTATTTGAGTAGAAGTAAAATAATTCACCTCAGAACTACTTGAGTAGAAGTAAAAGTAATTCACCTCAGAACTACTAGTGTGGAAGTAAAAGTAATTCACCTCAGAACTATTTGAGTAGAAGTAAAATAATTCACCTCAGAACTACTTGAGTAGAAATAAAAGTAATTCACCTCAGAACTACTTGAGTAGAAGTAATTCACCTCAGAAATATTTGAGAAGAAGTAAAAGTAATTCATCTCGGAACTACTTGAGTAGAAGTAAAAGTAATTCTCCTCAGAAATACTTGAGTAGAAGTAAAAGTAATTCACCTCAGAACTACTTCAGTAAAAGTAATTCACATCGGAACTACTTGAGTAGAAGTAATTCATCTCAGAACTACTTGAGTAGAAGTAAAAGTAAGTCACCTCAGAACTATTTGAATAGAAGTAAAAAGTAATTCACCTCAGAACTACTTGAGTAGAAGTAAAAGTAATTCACCTCAGAACTATTAGAGTAGAAGTAAAAGTAATTCACATCGGAACTACTTGTAGAAGTAATTCACCTCGGAACTACTTGAGTAGAAGTAAAAGTAATTCACCTCAGAACTACTTGAGTAGAAGTAATTCACCTCAGAACTATTTGAATAGAAGTAAAAGTAATTCACCTCAGATCTACTTCAGTAGAAGTAAAAGTAATTCACCTCAGAACTACTAGTGTAGAAGTAAAAGTAATTCACCTCAGAACTATTTGAGTAGAAGTAAAATAATTCACCTCTGAACTACTTGAGTAGAAGTAATTCACCTCAGAACTATTTGAGTAGAAGTAAACGTAATTCACCTCAGAACTATTTGAGTAGAAGTAAAATAATTCACCTCAGAACTACTTGAGTAGAAGTAAAAGTAATTCACCTCAGAACTACTTGAGTAGAAGCAAAAGTAATTCACCTCAGAACAATTTGAGTAGAACTAAAAGTAATTCACCTCAGAACTACTTGATTAGAAGTAAAAGTAATTCACCTCAGAACTACTTGAGTAGAAGTAAAACTAATTCACCTCAGAACTATTTGAGTACAAGTAAAAGTAATTCACCTCAGAATTACTTGAGTAGAAGTAATTCACCTCGGAACTACTTGAGTGAAGTAAAATTAATTCACCTCAGAACTACTTGAGTAGAAGTAATTCACCTCAGAAATATTTGAGTAGAAGTAAAAGTAATTCATCTCAGAAATACTTGAGTAGAAGTAAAAGTAATTCACCTCAGAAATACTTGAGTAGAAGTAAAAGTAATTCACGTCAGAACTACTTCAGTAAAGAAATTCACATCGGAACTACTTGAGTAAAAGTAATTCACCTCAGAACTACTTGAGTAGAAGTAAAATTAATTCACCTCAGAACTACTTGAGTAGAACTAAAAGTAATTCACCTCAGAACTACTTGATTAGAAGTAAAAGTAATTCACCTCAGAACTACTTGAGTAGAAGTAAAAGTAATTCACCTCAGAACTATTTGAGTACAAGTAAAAGTAATTCACCTCAGAACTACTTGAGTAGAAGTAAAAGTAATTCACCTCAGAATTACTTGAGTAGAACTAAAAGTAATTCACCTCAGAATTACTTGATTAGTAGTAAAAGTAATTCACCTCAGAACTACTTGAGTAGAAGTAAAAGTAATTCACCTCAGAACTATTTGAGTAGAAGTAAAAGTAATTCACCTCAGAACTATTTCACTAGAAGTAAAAGTAATTCACCTCAGAACTACCTGAGTAGAAGTAAAAGTAATTCACCTCAGAACTATTAGAATAGAAGTAAAAGAAATTCACATCGGAACTACTTGAGTAGAAGTAATTCACCTCGGAACTACTTGAGTAGAAGTAAAATTAATTCACCTCAGAACTACTTGAGTAGAAGTAAAAGTAATTCACCTCAGAACTACTTGAGTAGAAGTAATTCACCTCAGAAATATTTGAGTAGAAGTAAAAGTAATTCATCTCGGAACTGCTTGAGTAGAAGTAAAAGTAATTCACCTCAGAAATACTTCAGTAGAAGTAAAAGTAATTCACCTCAGAACTACTTGAGTAGAAGTAAAAGTAATTCACCTCAGAACTACTTGAGTAGAAGTAATTCACCTCAGAAATATTTGAGTAGAAGTAAAAGTAATTCATCTCGGAACTACTTGAGTAGAAGTAAAAGTAATTCACCTCAGAAATACTTCAGTAGAAGTAAAAGTAATTCACCTCAGAACTACTTCAGTAAAAGTAATTCACATCGGAACTACTTGAGTAGAAGTAATTCACCTCAGAACTACTTGAGTAGAAGTAAAAGTAATTCACCTCAGAACTATTTCACTAGAAGTAAAAGTAATTCACCTCAGAACTACTTGAGTAGAAGTAAAAGTAATTCACCTCAGAACTATTAGAGTAGAAGTAAAAGTAATTCACATCGGAACTTCTTGTAGAAGTAATTCACCTCGGAACTACTTGAGTAGAAGTAAAAGTAATTCACCTCAGAACTACTTGATTAGAAGTAATTCACCTCAGAACTATTTGAGTAGAAGTAAAAGTAATTCACCTCAGGACTACTTGAGTAGAAGTAAAAGTAATTCACCTCAGAACTACTTGAATAGAACTACAAGTAATTCACCTCATAACTATTTGATTAGAAGTAAAATTAATTAATCTCAGAACTACTTGAGTAGAAGTAAAAGTAATTCACCTCAGAACTATTTGAGTAGAAGTAAAAGTAATTCACCTCAGAACTATTTCACTAGAAGTAAAAGTAATTCACCTCAGAACTGCTTGAGTAGAAGTAAAAGTAATTCACCTCAGAACTATTTGAGTAGAAGTAAAAGTAATTCACCTCAGAACTACTTGAGTAGAACTAAAAGTAATTCACCTCAGAATTACTTGATTAGTAGTAAAAGTAATTCACCTCAGAACTACTTGATTAGTAGTAAAAGTAATTCACCTCAGAACTATTTGAGTAGAAGTAAAAGTAATTCACCTCAGAACTATTTCACTAGAAGAAAAAGTAATTCACCTCAGAACTACTTGAGTAGAATTAAAAGTAATTCACCTCAGAATTACTTGATTAGTAGTAAAAGTAATTCACCTCAGAACTACTTGAGTAGAAGTAAAAGTAATTCACCTCAGAACTATTTCACTAGAAGTAAAAGTAATTCACCTCAGAACTACTTGAGTAGAAGTAAAAGTAATTCACCTCAGAAGTATTTTAGTAGAAGTAAAAGTAATTCACATCGGAACTACTTGAGTAGAAGTAATTCACCTCGGAACTACTTGAGTAGAAGTAAAAGTAATTCACCTCTGAACTACTTGAGTAGAAGAAATTCACCTCAGAACTATTTGAGTAGAAGTAAACGTAATTCACCTCAGAACTACTTGAGTAGAAGTAAAAGTAATTCACCTCAGAAATACTTGAGTAGAAGTAAAAGTAATTTACCTCAGAACTACCTTAGTAAAAGTAAAAGTAATTCACCTCACAACAAATTGAGTAGAAGTAATTCACCTCAGAACTACTTGAGTATAAGTAAAAGTAATTAACCTCAGAACTACATGAGTAGATGTAAAAGTAATTCACCTCAGAACTACTTTAGTAGAAGTAATTCACCTCAGAACTACGTGAGTAGATGTAAAAGTAATTCACCTTAGAACTACTTTAGTAAAAGTAAAAGTAATTCACCTCAGAAATATTTGAGTAAAAGTAATTCACCTCGGAGCTACTTGAGTACAAGTAATTCACCTCAGAACTACTTGAGTAGAAGTTAAAGTAATTCATCTCAGAACTACTTGAGTAGAAGTTAAAGTAATTCACCTCAGAACTACTTCAGTAAAAGTAATTCACATCGGAACTACTTGAGTAGAAGTAATTCACCTCAGAACTATTTGAGTACAAGTAAAAGTAATTCACCTCAGAATTACTTGAGTAGAACTAAAAATAATCCACCTCAGAACTATTTGATTAGAAGTAAAAGTAATTCACCTCAGAACTACTTGAGTAGAAGTAAAAGTAATTCACCTCAGAACTATTTGAGTAGAAGTAAAAGTAATTCACCTCAGAACTACTTGAGTAGAAGTAAAAGTAATTCACCTCAGAACTACTTGAGTAGAACTAAAAGTAATTCACCTCAAAATTACTTGATTAGTAGTAAAAGTAATTCACCTCAGAACTACTTGAGTACAAGTAAAAGTAATTCACCTCAGAACTATTTGAGTAGAAGTAAAAGTAATTCACCTCAGAACTATTTCACTAGAAGTAAAAGTAATTCACCTCAGAACTACTTGAGTAGAAGTAAAAGTAATTCACCTTAGAACTATTAGAGTAGAAGTAAAAGTAATTCACATCGGAACTACTTGAGTAGAAGTAATTCACCTCGGAACTACTTGAGTAGAAGTAAAAGTAATTAACCTCAGAACTACATGAGTAGATGTAAAAGTAATTCACCTCAGAACTACTTTAGTAGAAGTAATTCACCTCAGAACTACGTGAGTAGATGTAAAAGTAATTCACCTTAGAACTACTTTAGTAAAAGTAAAAGTAATTCACCTCAGAAATATTTGAGTAAAAGTAATTCACCTCGGAGCTACTTGAGTACAAGTAATTCACCTCAGAACTACTTGAGTAGAAGTTAAAGTAATTCATCTCAGAACTACTTGAGTAGAAGTTAAAGTAATTCACCTCAGAACTACTTCAGTAAAAGTAATTCACATCGGAACTACTTGAGTAGAAGTAATTCACCTCAGAACTATTTGAGTAGAAGTAAAAGAAATTCATCTCAGAAATACTTGAGTAGAAGTAAAAGTAATTCACCTCAGAAATACTTGAGTAGAAGTAAAAGTAATTCACGTCAGAACTACTTCAGTAAAAGAAATTCACATCGGAACTACTTGAGTAGAAGTAATTCACCTCAGAAAATCTCAGAAATACTTGAGTAGAAGTAAAAGTAATTCACCTCAGAACTACTTGAGTAGAACTAAAAGTAATTCACCTCAGAACTACTTGATTAGAAGTAAAAGTAATTCACCTCAGAACTACTTGAGTAGAAGTAAAAGTAATTCACCTCAGAACTATTTGAGTACAAGTAAAAGTAATTCACCTCAGAACTACTTGAGTAGAAGTAAAAGTAATTCACCTCAGAATTACTTGAGTAGAAGTAAAAGTAATTCACCTCAGAAGTATTTTAGTAGAAGTAAAAGTAATTCACATCGGAACTACTTGAGTAGAAGTAATTCACCTCGGAACTACTTGAGTAGAAGTAAAAGTAATTCACCTCTGAACTACTTGAGTAGAAGTAATTCACCTCAGAACTATTTGAGTAGAAGTAAACGTAATTCACCTCAGAACTACTTGAGTAGAAGTAAAAGTAATTCACCTCAGAAATACTTGAGTAGAAGTAAAAGTAATTTACCTCAGAACTACCTTAGTAAAAGTTAAAGTAATTCACCTCACAACAAATTGAGTAGAAGTAATTCACCTCAGAACTACTTGAGTATAAGTAAAAGTAATTAACCTCAGAACTACATGAGTAGATGTAAAAGTAATTCACCTCAGAACTACTTTAGTAGAAGTAATTCACCTCAGAACTACGTGAGTAGATGTAAAAGTAATTCACCTTAGAACTACTTTAGTAAAAGTAAAAGTAATTCACCTCAGAAATATTTGAGTAAAAGTAATTCACCTCGGAGCTACTTGAGTACAAGTAATTCACCTCAGAACTACTTGAGTAGAAGTTAAAGTAATTCATCTCAGAACTACTTGAGTAGAAGTTAAAGTAATTCACCTCAGAACTACTTCAGTAAAAGTAATTCACATCGGAACTACTTGAGTAGAAGTAATTCACCTCAGAACTATTTGAGTAGAAGTAAAAGTAATTCACCTCAGAATTACTTGAGTAGAACTAAAAATAATTCACCTCAGAACTACTTGATTAGAAGTAAAAGTAATTCACCTCAGAACTACTTGAGTAGAAGTAAAAGTAATTCACCTCAGAACTATTTGAGTAGAAGTAAAAGTAATTCACCTCAGAACTACTTGAGTAGAAGTAAAAGTAATTCACCTCAGAACTACTTGAGTACAAGTAAAAGTAATTCACCTCAGAACTATTTGAGTAGAAGTAAAAGTAATTCACCTCAGAACTATTTCACTAGAAGTAAAAGTAATTCACCTCAGAACTACTTGGGTAGAAGTAAAAGTAATTCACCTCAGAACTATTAGAGTAGAAGTAAAAGTAATTCACATCGGAACTACTTGAGTAGAAGTAATTCACCTCGGAACTACTTGAGTAGAAGTAAAAGTAATTCACCTCAGAACTACTTGAGTAGAAGTAATTCACCTCAGAACTATTTGAGTAGAAGTAAAATAATTCACCTCAGAACTACTTGAGTAGAAGTAAAAGTAATTCACCTCAGAACTACTTGAGTAGAAGTAAAAGTAATTCACCTCAGAACTACTAGAGTAGAAGTAAAAGTAATTCACCTCAGAACTACTTGAGTAGAAGTAAAAGTAATTCACCTCAGAACTATTAGAGTAGAAGTAAAAGTAATTCACATCGGAACTACTTGTAGAAGTAATTCACCTCGGAACTACTTGAGTAGAAGTAAAAGTAATTCACCTCAGAACTACTTGAGTAGAAGTAATTCACCTCAGAACTATTTGAGTAGAAGTAAAAGTAATTCACCTCAGAACTACTTGAGTAGAAGTAAAAGTAATTCACCTCAGAACTACTTGAGTAGAACTAAAAGTAATTCACCTCATAACTATTTGATTAGAAGTTAAAGTAATTCATCTCAGAACTACTTGAGTAGAAGTAAAAGTAATTCACCTCAGAACTACTAGTGTAGAAGTAAAAGTAATTCACCTCAGAACTATTTGAGTAGAAGTAAAATAATTCACCTCAGAACTACTTGAGTAGAAGTAAAAGTAATTCACCTCAGAACTACTTGAGTAGAAGTAAAAGTAATTCACCTCAGAACTACTTGAGTAGAAGTAATTCACCTCAGAAATATTTGAGTAGAAGTAAAAGTAATTCATCTCGGAACTACTTGAGTAGAAGTAAAAGTAATTCACCTCAGAAATACTTGAGTAGAAGTAAAAGTAATTCACCTCAGAACTACTTCAATAAAAGTAATTCACATCGGAACTACTTGAGTAGAAGTAATTTACCTCAGAACTACTTGAGTAGAAGTAAAAGTAATTCACCTCAGAACTATTTCACTAGAAGTAAAAGTAATTCACCTCAGAACTACTTGAGTAGAAGTAAAAGTAATTCACCTCAGAACTATTAGAGTAGAAGTAAAAGTAATTCACATCGGAACTACTTGTAGAAGTAATTCACCTCGGAACTACTTGAGTAGAAGTAAAAGTAATTCACCTCAGAACTACTTGAATAGAAGTAATTCACCTCAGAACTATTTTAGTAGAAGTAAAAGTAATTCACCTCAGAACTACTTGAGTAGAAGTAAAAGTAATTCACCTCAGAACTACTTGAATAGAACTAAAAGTAATTCACCTCATAAGTATTTGATTAGAAGTAAAAGTAATTAATCTCAGAACTACTTGAGTAGAAGTAAAAGTAATTCACCTCAGAACTATTTGAGTAGAAGTAAAAGTAATTCACCTCAGAATTACTTGAGTACAAGTAATTCACCTCAGAAATATTTGAGTAGAAGTAAAAGTAATTCATCTCGGAACTACTTGAGTAGAAGTAAAAGTAATTCACCTCAGAAATACTTCAGTAGAAGTAAAAGTAATTCACCTCAGAACTACTTGAGTAGAAGTAAAAGTAATTCACCTCAGAACTACTTGAGTAGAAGTAAAAGTAATTCACCTCAGAACTACTTGAGTAGAAGTAAAAGTAATTCACCTCAGAACTACTTGAGTAGAAGTAAAAGTAATTCACCTCAGAATATTTGTGTAGAAGTAAAAGTAATTTACCCCAGTGAGTGGAAGTAAAAGTAATTCACCCCAGAACTACTTGAGTGGAAGTAAAAGTAATTCACCTCAGAACTACTTCAGTAGAAGTAAAAGTAATTCACCCCAGAACTACTTGAGTGGAAGTAAAAGTAATTCACCTCAGAACTGCTTGTGTAGAAGTAAAAGTAATTCACCTCAGAACTACTTGAGTGGAAGTAAAAGTAATTCACCTCAGAACTACTTGAGTAGAAGTAAAAGTAATTCACCTCTGAACTACTTGTGTAGAAGTAAAAATAATTCACCCCAGAACTACTTGAGTGGAAATAAAAGTAATTCACCTCAGAACTACTTGAGTAGAAGTAAAAGTAATTCACCTCAGAACTACTTGTGTAGAAGTAA
>JAHLWY010000593.1:0-60697 GCA_020002185.1 Paraescarpia echinospica | reverse complement strand
TTGTTATCATCAACTAATCACAGTTGGTTCATCACCAAAGATAAGTTATGGTACATTTCATGATTGTAAAGTCATTTGTCATATTTTGAAGGCAATACCTTTCCATTTATCGCTGTGTGTATGTGGGTGTATGTGTGTGTATGTGTGTGTGTGGGGGGTATGTGTGTGTATGTGTGTGTATATATATATATATGTGTGTGTGTGTGTGTGTGTGTGTGTGTATGTGTGTGTGTGTGTGTATGTGTGGGGGTGTATGTGTGTGTGTGTATGTGTGTGTGTGGGGGTGTATGTGTGTGGGGGTGTATGTGTGGGGGGAGGTATAATGTGTGTGTGTGTGTGTGTGTGTGTGTGTGTGTGTGTGTGTGTGTGTGTGTGTGTGTGTGTGTGTGTGTGTGTGTGTGTGTGTGTGTGTGTGTGTGTGTTTGAGAGAGAGAGAGAGAGAGAGAGAGAGAGAGAGAGAGAGAGAAAGAGAGAGAGAGAGAGAGGGGGGGAGGGAGGGAGGGAGGGAGAGAGCGTCCAACTTTCCGTCCTAGTGGTCTAAAGGGTGCATTGCAAAAGCCAAAGAGGAGTAGTTGTTTTTACAACAATTAAAACTGAAAAGAAGTATTGTTTGATGAGAATATGCCAAAGACCGGCATTTCTTGAAAGTTGGCCGAGCCAAAGTTGCCGTTATCGGGCTATAACATTTCTAGCAGTCATAACTTGGATCTCATAATTGTGCTATTCACGTGTCAATTATTTGGTGGTACATTTGGTGTTGTTCTACTGAAATATTTGCATGTACAGTTTGGCCACTTACTACAAGTAGAAAAGTTCCAAGACATTCAGCGAGCCCACAACGAATCAATGTGTTTCGTATCCTTAGACGAGAAGCAACTCGCGCCGTGAAACGTGTGTAGCTGCTTTCAGACATGACGAACTCTCATTTACTGAAGAAGGTGTCAGAGAAATAACATAACATTTTCTGTGTTCCACCATGTCCCAAGGCAATGAGTTAAGCCCCGCCCACTTACACAAAAACGTATCAACTGTTAACGCCTCTGTGCTGATTACGTTTACAAGACGCTATTCTGAGATGTATTCGTTGTGCTAATGTCCTTTGTACTTTGACCATCATTTGTTGACATTATGCTGTTGGTTGACATCCAGTCGCAAATACATGTACATTCAGGTGGCGACGAAGAACGGAGCATTTCGACGTTGATGTGATCGTAATTACAATAGGGCAATCTCCATTTAACAAGATTTAACAAGATTGCCATCCAGAGAATTAACTCTAGATGGCAGATGGACAAGGAAGCCCTTTGGCTTATCGAGAGTCCAACTCTTTTATTTACATATATCCAGCCCTTCTGAGGTATGTGTCGATTTTATTTTTAAACATATTCACACTACTAGCACCCACACAATCATCAGATAATCTGTTCCATTCATTCACAGTCCTTTGTGAAAATGAGAACTTTCTCACGTCTAATCTACACTGCTCCTTTACTAATGTAACTTCATGTCCTCTAGTCTTTCTATCTTTCTTAACTGAAAAAAACATATTTCTATCAATATTTTCATAACCATTCAATATTTTAAACACTTCTATCTGATCTCCTCTCATTCTCCTGGTCTCTAGTGTTGTTAAACCACATTCTTTTAGGCGTTTTTCATAACTAAGATCCCTCAGTTTTGGTATCATTTTAGTCGCTCTCCTCTGTACTCTTTCTAGCATATCTATGTCCTTCTTGCGGTATGGCCTCCACGCTTGTATACAATATTCTAAATGAGGCCTAACTATTGTTTTGTACAGCGGCATTATTAGTTCTTTTTCTTTATATGCTATATTTCGCCTAATCAATCCAAGGATTTGATTCCCCTTTGAAGCTGCAATTCCACACTGCTCTGAAACCTTCATGTCAGAACTAATTGTCAGCCCTAAGTCTTTTTCTTTTACAGTAGTACTTAGTACAGTTCCCCCATTGTATATTCTACATATTCGTTCCCATGTCCTGTGTGGAGGCATTTACATTTCCAAAAATTGAACAACATTTGCCACTTTTCAGACCATTTGATCAACCTGTCAAGATCATCTTGTAAATGCTGTCTATCCCCATCACTTTTAATCCTTCTAAACACTTTTGTATCATCTGCAAATTTCAACACCTTGCTAGCTATATCATCGTCCAAATCGTTTATATATATTAATAATAATATAGGTCCCAGTACTGATCCCTGTGGAACCCCACTCAAAACTGATTTCCAGTTTGAAGCCTCCCCATCAACAACTACCCGCTGTCTTCTGTCAATCAGCCATTTTTCTATCCAGTTAATTATACCATTTCTTATGCCATGGGCTTTTAGTTTAAGCAGTAATCTCTGATGTGGCACTTTGTCGAAAGCTTTTTGAAAATCTTAGTAGATGATATCTACTGGTGATCCATCATCTACCCACTTAGTGATATCTTCCAAAAAACATAACATATTTGTTAAGCATGACCTCGCTTTTAGAAACCCATTTTGAGATGGGTTTATCAATTTATGTTTAACAAGAAAATCCACCATGTGATCTTTAATTAGTCTTTCTAATAATTTACAAATTACCGATGTTAAACTATCTGGTCTATAATTATTTGACTTGTTTCTTGAACCTTTTTTAAATAACGGTATAATGTTTGCTTCTTTCCATTCTAAAGGAACCACTCCCTCTTCTAATGACAAGTTGAAAACTGTTGCAAGCGGTATGCTAATTTGTTCTACAATTTCCACTAGTAGTTTGGGTGGAATACCATCCACTCTAGGTGATTTATTTTCCTTCATAGCCCTAATTTTCTTAGCTACCATTTCTGGGGTTACAATTAACTGTCTTAAATAGTATGATTCTGCCCCCTTGAACTTAGCCTCTGGTACTGGCAGTGAACTAGTGTCTTCTCGGTAAACACTGAACTAAAATACTCATTTAGGTCTTCTGCCATTAAGAATCCTTCTGATATTATATTTCCAGCACTATCTTCTAGAGGACCGACCTTATCCTGAACTTTCTGTTTGCTTCGAACATACGCATAAAAACTCTTGCTGTCATGTTTTATATTACAAGCTAATTTATGTTCATAGCTTGTCTTTGAATTTCTAATTCCAGCTGTAGCTTGGTTTAGTGCTTCTTTATAAATGTTGTAGTCTTCGTCATTTCCAGTACGTCTATATGACTTCCACATCATTTGTTTATACTTAATTTTTCTAATGGCTTCTTTCGATAAGTATTTCTTTCTGGTCCGTTTCCCTTGTTTTTTGAAGGGAACAAATTTATCTACGATGCACTCTATTTCATTCTTTAAGATATTCCAGCATTCTGTTTCTGTCTTATTCTTCAATGTATTATTCCAGTTTATCTTTGCTAAATATTTCCTCATTTCCTTATATCTTCCTTTGTGGAAATTTCCCCTGAACTGCTTTTTATAATTTCTTTCTGATTTTACTTTGATGGTAAAATGTATCTGGTTGTGATCACTACTTCCCAGAGGCTCACATAATTTTACATTGTCAACTAATTCATTCTGTGAGGACAAAACTAAGTCTAACACATTCTCTCCCCTGGTTGGTTCTAGCACATGTTGAGAAAGGAAACTATCTTGTACTAAAACTAAAAACTTGTAGTCCTCACTACCCATACTCTGTAGAGATTTCCATTTTATATGCCCTTGGTTAAAATCCCCCATAATAACACAGTCCCGTTTGCTCACTTCCCTTATAGCGTTTTGTATTTTTTCATTCTCTTCTATGCTTATGTTTGGACTTCGATAAACTAATCCAACCGTTAACGTTGAGTTTCCTGTAACTATGTTACACCAAACAGCTTCTTCGCAATCTGCTTCTCTGTCTAATTTTATTTCATAAGCCTGGATAGATTCTTTAATATATAAAATAACTCCACCTCCCCTTCTTCCTATTCTATCTATCCTAAACATTACATATCCTGTCAGTCCCAATTCGGCATCTGATATATCGGTGGTTGCCCATGATTCGGTTATACCTATTATGTGAGGGTCAATATCTTCTACCATAATGTTTAGTTCATTTCTTTTGTTTACTATACTCCTTGCATTTAAACAAACACATTTATACCCAGCTTCACAACAGTTTTCCAGACTGTTCTTTGCTGAATTATTTTTGCTGCCTTTATCTATGCCTCCAGTTTCAGGCTTCTCTGCGAGTACCCCCTGCGAATTTAGTTTAAATAGATGCAACCTGTCCCATTGTCAACAGATCGCAGCAGATTCTCTGAGAAAACTGATGCCCCCTTTCCACTTAGATGGAGGCCATCTCTCATGTACATATCTTCTCTCCCAACAAAGTACCCCCATAAATATATGAATCCCACGCCCTCTTCCTCACACATCTGCTCAACTAGTGAGTTGATCGCCATCCTCTTACAGTTTCTGTATCTCGCCCCCCTTCCTCCCATTACTGGCAAAATTCCTGAGAATAACCTGTTCCACTCTTGTTTTCTTTAGCTTCCTCACTATATGTCTGTACTTCTGAACTATCCCAGTTGTTCCCTCCTTGTCTGCATTGTTTGTCCCAACGTGTACTAGTATAGACCCTTCCTTGCCATGCCCCAATACCTTCTCTACCCTTTCGGTCACATGCTCTATCCTAGCCCCCGGTAGATATACAACAACGTCCTTCCCCTCGCATATAGTCTTGTCTGTTTTTCTCAGAATTGAATCGCCCATAAACACTCTCTCTTTTCTCCTTGCCCCCTCAATCACTGCCTCGGAGTAGCTCCTCCGGTTTGCATATGTCTGGTTGTTGTCTTTTCCTCTTGTCGTCTTCTCTCCTGTCACATTCTCTTCCATTCCCTTCTTTCCTGTCGCGTTTTCTCTTGTCCCCTTTCCTCCTGTCATCTTCTCTTCTAGCACATTTACTCTCACTTCCTTTCGTCCCTTCTTCTTTCCTCCCATCACATTTTCTTCTCTCCTCTCCCGTCCCTTTTCCTCGGCTACCTCCTTCACTACGGTCACTTTCTCCCCGGTCACCTTCACGCCTGTCATGTTTTCTGTTTTTTGCTGAACACTCTGTCTTCTTCCATCAGTCTTCTGTCTCACAGTCTTACCAACTGCCTCTGTGGTATCTACCTCTTCACCACCTGTATCGCTGTCGTGTCTCTCCTCGTTCTCTACAGTCTGACTACCTGCTGATCTATCCCCACTGGCCCGTTTTCTTTCCTCTGCCGAACACTTTTCCTCCGTCCCTCTGTTTTCTCAATGTCTTGTTCCTTCACACCGGTCACCTTCCTTCCTCTCAGTCTCCTTTCTTCAGTCTCCGTGTCACAACTCTGCTCCTTCTGTGTTGTAGAATTCTCAACTCTCTCCGCGTCATCCCTCTCTGTCCATATATTTCTATTTTGAATCTCGCCTCCATCTCCTTCAATATATCCGTCAACTTACACACCTCCTTCATCAGACATTCCACCCTCAAACACCCCATACACCGAAATGTGAATCCATCATCTTTGGTCTCTGCCCATGATTTTGGACAGTCAGACAACGCAAAATCCACCCAGCTCTGGCAGTCGTTGCAAACTAGGTGTCGTTTTGCCCTGACTTGCCGCTTGCAAGGTGCCATATCAGAATTTATTGATGTTCAAAGTAGTTTTTATGTAGTCTTTGAAAAGACTTTTCTGTGTACAATTTACACCAAATTGTTTAGGTTATAGTTAGTTATATTTGTTAACACACAGTGACACACCGTGCCTTACCTAGTTACGATGTCGATGACAATGTATTCAAGTTAGGCTTAGATACAAGGTAGTCTTTACAAAGACTGTTTCCTGTGTACTATTATACACTTTAAAAGATTGTTATTTCAGGTTTTAATTACTCATCTAACTACACCGATTATCTCAAATAACGCTATTCTATTGTCGTTCACGGTACGCTAACTTCGCCAGTGACCTACTTTTAAACAACGTTCCGATTACATTAATGTCCCCAATTATCGCTCGCAAATCGCCTACTTTTAATCTACCCTAGATTACTCCCTTTAGCTAACTTTTAACAACAAATATTGCTTAATATATATCTATAATTACGTTATGTATGCTATACGCTCAATAATATCACTTATCTTGATCAAATATCCTTATATTTTCGCAAGTTTGCTGCACCAAATTCAAATCAATTCACCACCGGAAGTCCCCCAATATCAATTTTGTTGGACAGATCGTTAAATTATTCTTACCCCAAATTTATGTTCTGCATGTTACATATCTTCACGAATGCTAGACTTACATCAAGCTTCTTCCATAACTAGATTAACCACAAAGGGAAACGTATATTACCTTTTCATCTAAGTCACGTAAGTTACAAGAAAATACTATGTAAGTTACGGGAGTAAAAACTCATTCCCATTTCGTTATTTATTTTTGTAATCCAGTAGTTCATTCAGACCAACTTGTCAAATTGATCGAATAAAATTCACACATGTCACACCAAAACGGTATTTTCAAAAGTACTCTTTCGGAGGGTAATGTTGGACGAATCCTTAATTTAATCTTACCCCAAATTTATGTTCTGCATGTTACATAACTTCACGAATGCTAGACTGACATCAAGCTTCTTCCGTAACTAGATTAACCACAAAGGAAGATGTCTGTTACCCTTTCATCTCAGTCACGTAAGTTATAAGAAAATGCAGTGTAAGTTACGGGAGTGAAAGCTCATACCCATATGATGATTTATCTTATCTAATGCAGTACTACATTCAGTATTCACGAGACCAACATGTCCCATGTCAATGAGAATGAAAAGAAATCAAACATGTCACACCAAAACGGTATTTTTAAGTGCACTCTTTCGGAGGGTAATTGTGCACTGATCCTTAAAGTGGCCTTACCCGAAATAGATGTCCAGTATGTTAGAAATCTTCTCGAAGGCTAGACTGATATCAATCTACTCACATACCTAGATTAACCATCAAGGGGAATGTCTATTACACTTTCATCTCCGTCACGTATGTTACACGAAAATAAGGTGTAGGTTACGGTAGTAAAAACTCATTCCCATTTGATGATTTATCTCCTCTAATGCAGTATTACATTCAGTATTCACGAGACTAACATGTCCCATGACAAAGAGAATTAACACAAATCACAAATGTAACACGAAAAAAGGTATTTTTAAGTGCACTCTTTCGGAGGGTAATGGTGGACGGATCCTTAATGTGGTCTTACAAGAAATATAAGTAATGCATGTTACAAAACTTCACGAAAGCTAGACTGATATCAAGCTACTCACATAACTAGATTAACCACAAAGGGGAACTTATGTTACCTTTTCATCATCGTCACGTAAGTTAAAAAAAATACTATGTAAGTTACTGTAGGGAAAACTCATTCCTCTTTGATGATTTATCTTCTCTAATACAGTAGTACATTCAGAATTCACGAGAACAACATGTCCCATGTCAAAGTGATCAAAAAGTAATTCCGCATATCACACCAAAACGTTATTTTCAAGTGCAATCTTTCGGAGGTTAATGGTGGACGGATCCTTAATGTGATCTTACCCAAAATAGATGTCCTACATGTTACAAATCTTCACGAAGGCTACTATCCACAAAGGGGAATTTTTGTTTCTCTTTCATCTCCGTCACGTAAGTTACAAAAAAATACTACGTAAGTTACGGGAGTGAAAACTCAGTCCCATTTTATGTTGTATCTTGTCTAATGCAGTAGTACATTCAGTTTTCACCAGACCAACATGTCCCATATCAAAGTGATCGAACAAAAAATACGTATATCACACCAAAACGGTACTTTCAAGTGCACTCTTTCGGGTAATGGCTGACGGATCCTTAATGTGGTCTTACCCCAAATAGATGTCCTGCATGTTACAAATCTTCACGAAGGCCATTCTGATATCAAGCTACACACTTAACTATATTAACCACAAAGTGGAATGTCTGTTACCCTTACATCTCTGTCACGTAAGTTCCAAGAAAATACTACGTAAATTACGGGTGTTGAAACTCAGTCCCATTTTATGATTTATCTTTTCTAATGCAGTATTACTTTCAGTATTCACCAGACCAACATGTCCCATATCAAAGTGATCGAAAAAAAAATACGCATATGACACCATAACGGCACTTTCAAGTGCACTCTTTCGGGTAATTGCTTACGGATCCGTGATGTGGTCTTAACCCAAATATATGTCCTGCATGTTACAAATCTTCACGAAGGCCAGACTAATATGATCGATCGATCATTATTGTGTCACTGGGACAAATAAACATTTTCTTCCTCCGTTCCTTCCTTCCTTCCTTCCTTCCTTCCTTCGTCACATGACATTCGTTGGCGCCATCTTGAAGTACGGCGGATATAATTCCATGGTGTCGTACCGTTTCGGTGGACTGGGAAAGGTGTGGAGAACCAGAAGAAAAGATAAAATATGCAAAATATCGAATGTATACGACGCATATTTTTTAAATAGCTAATGCATACGACGCATAACTTGAAAGTCATAAACGACAAGCCTATCATTATACAGTATTAACCTGCACCCACCATTACTGTTACTCTAGCCGCGCGCGCGTGCGTGCATGCGTGCCTGGGTGTATGGGCGTGGGTGCATGCGCGTTGGCGTGTGTATGCAACTGTGTGGGTTTGTGTGTTAATATATGGGTTGGGCTGGTTGCGTGGATAGGTAGAATCGTTTTTACATGTTACTTGGTAAACAAAATATCATCACTTGATTTGTATGGGTGCAGTCACCATCTCGTCGAGTTATGCGGACGTGGGTCGAGTTCTCCGATTGCGAGACATTCGTTTTGAGAATGAAGTCCAAAGGATTGGTCGATGATGTAAATTCAGCGCAAGTGTTCTTGTCGTGTTCGGTGAAGAAGGCGGAGTCTCAGAACTCACGAAATCCTGTTGCCTTGGCAGCGACATCGACCAATGGGGCAGCTGCAATACATGTTTTATTGTTCGCGATAAGCAAGCGTGTGTCCCTTTTGCATATAGTTGAATAGTCAGTGCAAGTACATTATTGGAAACAGACGAACGGGATAATCAACATCAGATGCTCTCGAAACTCTGTTGCCATTGCAGCGACCTTCATTGGAGCTGAAGAAGGCATTTCGTGTTGGGATTCTTGCGACTTAGGATATTAATTGATTGAATTGCAATGGGATTGTTGTTACTATTGAAATATTAAGCATTGCAATCTTGAAAATCACTTGAATTAATGCGTCGACAAACATTAAATAAGTTAGTAATGTGTCTGATGAATTTACCAGTATTACATAAAAACAAGTTTCGCAAACGAGTTAGTGTATTGTAACGGATAATCGGTATTTTATTTCATCACAAAAATAATTAAAAATCAGATGACCAAAAACCGAAACGAGGAAACATCTTTAATTATGTATTCCCGATGTTCCACATTCGTAACAAACGTCCCTTAGTAGTGGGGACGTGGATGACAATACGTAAACCGACGGGTGCATGTGCTCCCATGTCATTTTTAGCTGACCTAAGGACATTTTCCATGATGTACTTCCGGTTCCTGTCATCATTTGCAGACCTAACCGCCCCTAGCGGAGAGAAGTGAACCTAACCAAAGTACAAAACTGTTTTATTTACTTATTGATACATATATTCAGTAAAGTCTTTGTTTACTCATCATCGAGACAGAAATATCCATCGTCAACATGTCCATCATAATGAATAAATTCCCAATTGGGATGATCCCCATTGTCAATAGAAGGCGGCGACGGAGGCGGTGTAAAGTCATACTACGGTGATGGCGGTTGTATGAGTGGACGTTTTTTCAGTTGCTGGAGAGTGGGGTAGAAGAGGAATTTGTGTTCTACGAGGAGCTCTTCTTCTCTGTAAGGTAAATATTAAAACTTTTAAAACTATAGCAATGAGTCGTTAAATATTACACACATACAGTGTTATAACCAGACACAGCGTTCCTAGGCAACCACAAGTTATTTTGAGCGCGTGGACGGATGAAGGGAAATCAGCCAGACTAGAACTAGGTCAGAACTAGTTCGTCTATGAATAGGAATTAAAACTGCACACATAAACGAAATCTTGAAAACAGCCAACTATGCAACATCCTGTTAACGAAGTGTCTTGTGACCCATACTTCCCGTCCTGCAACAATTTTTACTATGTAACATCCTGTCTTTAACGAGGCGTCTTGTGACATGTAAGAGGAAGTCGCCAAGAACTAACGGAGACGTCTATGAATAGTCAAGCCAGCTTGAAGTCACCAAGAACAAAACTAGGTCATATAAATAATGTACACGGCGCCTCTATCTAGTCCGAGAGAGAATTTACCGAGGAGATATAAAAGTATTAATAATGTACACAGTCCTAACCAACCAACCTAGAGTGAGACATGAAAACAATATAAAACTTTGAAAGGTATACGAATGAGACGTTAAATGTTACACAGGAGAGGTATTTAAAACACTGTCATTGATCCATTTCGTCTCTGACATAGTTCTACTATATATATAATCAGACACCACGTTGCTAGGCAACAAAGCAATAATAATAATTTGAACACTTACGTGCATTCCGTGTAATCCTCCGCCTCTTCTTCTTCTTGTTCTTCTTCTTTCTCTTCCTCGTATTTTTCATTGCGTTCTTTAGCTGCTTCTCGAGCAGCGCTAAAAAGATGATATAGACAACTGTTAGATGTGATAAATGAATAATTATGGGTAACTATATACTTTTCAAACTTTTCATATATGTAGCAGAACTAGTGTTTAAATATGAAGAACTACTAAGAACGCTGTGTAATTACTCGAATGAAGTAAATACATAGTCATAAAAACGGATGACATCAAGTAAATAATAGATACTCACATCTTCCTTTCTATTTCTTTCTGTTTCTCTTCCCATTCTTCTTGTATTTTAGCCCAGGGTATAACTCCACATATATAAGTATAATGTCAAGTTACATTTAACACGAAACCGAATCCTGGTAAGTAGGCCATATCACGCGGCTTATCGCATACTGCACCCGCTAACGAGCTCGTGCAGAGAGCGGAGTTCAACTCGTGATTCCATTGTCTGTACTGTCTCGTGATTGACAAGACATAACGTCTCGAACGGATGTATAAACCTACAACAAGTCTAGTGGAGCATGTCACTTTCTACCGACTTCGAACAACGCATCTACTCTCCGATTGCTGAACATGGCGAGTGCCCAGGACAAGTCATGCCCCGAGGACATCATGAATCTTACACGTGTCGTGCAAGTAAGTGATGGCAATTACGTATTTTATCGCCCACTGACCTTGTAACGTGCGCTTGACCTCCCAATGTGTATGTTAGATTCACGGGTGACAAAAGGGGTTCCTCTTTTGCTTTTGGGTTTTATAGATCTCATGCATTGATGATGAGTATGTAAGGGTAATTAATAGTATACTGAATGATGTATTGATAATGTGATATGTATGTATGTATATAAGAATAAGAGTATATATACATGGTGCAGCTCAGTAACCTGTGCATTTAGACAAGCAAAGTGTCTAGACACTGTGACCTATATATTGATTTGCACCTCTTTTGATTTTAGCTTTGATGTAATGTCACAATGGGTGCATCTCCTGTCGGGTGTTGATTGGTCAATGCTTCAAAATCACCTCAGACTCAGTCCAAATTGGACCCGTCCAAATCCGTAAGACCTGTCTCTGTTAAACAAGATGGCGCTACGGTATGTGATAAAGGGCAGGCTAGGTCAACATACACATAGATAAGGAAGGGCTGTGACACAACATGTATATGTGGAGAATCGTGGTAAGCAGGTCATAAATTAGTAATATTAGTATTAGTAAAAGTAGGTATATAATTGTTGTAAACTTACGTGCATCTAAGGGTAATTAAATGGCAATTGTGGGTAATTAGGGGTAACTAATTACGGGTATTTAATGGTAAGTAAGAGGTAATTAGGAGTAATTACTGGGTGATCACGAGTAATTATGATAATTAGAGGTAAATAGGAGGTAACTAATGGGTAAGTAAAGGTATAAGAGGTAAATAGAGGTATTCGCGTGTAAGTAAGGTTAATTAGGGGTAACTAAGGGGTAATCGAGGGTAATTAGAGGTAATGAAGGGTACGTAAGGCTAACTGAGGGCTAATTGCTGGTAACTAAGTGTAATTATGGGTAATTAAGGGTAAATAAGAGGTAACTAGGTTAAGGAAGGGTAACACAAAGGTAATCAAGTGGTAAGTACGGATAATTAAGGGGAATCATAGGTAAATGAGATGAACACGTATTATAGTTGTTTTTGTGGTATAGTCGAATACTATGTTGTAGTTAAGACTAGTTTGTTCTTAGTGTGTAATATTGAGACGACAATGTACTATGACAATTATTGTAATTGGTAGTCTCAGAGAATTCAATTAGTTGAAATTGGACTCTTAGTTGTTCGTCTGACCGTTCGTATTGAAGAATGACTTTCCAGTGTATTCTACATACGCACGCAAGCACTATTCCTCTGTCTGTTTACACACGAAGGCACATGTCCTTTAGTCACGCACACACTATTCCGCTGTCGGAATTCACACGCAGCTAGGTACCTTAGACACACGCGCACGCATACACTGTATATTTCTCTAAGGTCTACATGAGGCTGCTAATATGTCACTCATATACAACAGTGTGTAGTCATTGGTCACACATCCAACCGTGTATTGACAATGGTTCATACGTAAGTAGCCACAACCCTCTCCACCCACACGTTCGTTCCCTTACATCCAACAGTGTAGTCATTGATCCGTGACGTTTGATGCATGTGGAATGCGCCTTGGTGACATTATAACAGATGGGTGGAATGCGCCTTGGTGACATTATAACAGATGGGACTTGTGGGTGTTTACCACCATGATCATTTTGAACAAACAATTAATATCTGCAAGCGCGTTATGGTGTTTATGTAACGATGTTTTTCTGTCAGTAGGTCTAACTATCCATGCACTTTCTGTCATCATATATAACTATTCCTGCATTTTCTGTCAGTAGGTCTAACTATCCATGCACTTTCTGTCATCATATATAACTATTCCTGCACCTTACAGCAGTAGATATAATTATTCCTGCACTTTATGTCAATAGATATAACTGCTCTCTTTGTACTTCATTCTCTTGTATCGTGAACGTCGAAGAATATTCAGTTGTAACTATACAATCGTAAATATTATTGAATGGAAGCCAGTATTCCTCTATCCTGAATTAACCGGGGTAATAATATGTAAATGTATGTATGTCGTGAAGAATGGTGGTACGTATGATATTCTAGAATCGATTCCGTTATGATGCAACATTGCTTGTTGCTTAAATAGTTCCACTATAGTGTTATCATTGTTGAATCTATCTTGCAGATAATCAACGGTTACATACCATTTCATAAGGAAGATCTAGGCTTAACTAGGTCACCGACGGCGTCGCAGTCATAGGTCACCAATATCGTCATAATTTATCGACACCAGCAGCCGCCGTTGTATTTCGTCACCGACTACGGGTTTGTACAGGAACGCAAGATATTAAAATAACTAGCTCACAACACACGCAACTAATACATCGACCTACACTAATTATAAGACTTCCGTTTTTCACGCATAACCACCATATAACCTCCTTACATTTTTCACGCACAACCTCTATATAACCTCCTTACAATTTTCACGCATAACCACTATATAACCTCCTTACAATTTTCACGCATAACCACTATATAACCTCCTTACACATCAGTGACTGATTACTCATTCTTGCACTACAGGCGCTACCGTCTACGTTATCATAGCATAACCAGTAGAGGTGCTACCGTCTACGTTATCATAGCAACTATATCCACTAGAGGTCAGCGCTTATGCAATCGTACTTATCTTCAACTGTCCACATACCTTCTGCATCTGCCGCTTACATATCGCTCTGTACCTTCTTACTCTATCTTCAACTGTCCACATACATTCTGCATCTCCAGCTTGCGTCTTGTTCTGTACCTCCTTACTGTATCTTCAACTGTCCACATACCTTCTGCATCTCCCGCTTGCATGTCGCTCCGTACCTCCTTACTGTATCTTCAACTGTCCACATACCTTCTGCAACTCCCACTAACATGTCGCTCTCTACCGCCTTACTCTTTCTTCAACTGTCCACATACCCTCTGCATCTCCCGCTTACATGTCGCTCTGTACCTCCTTACTGTATCTTCAACTGTCCACATACCTTCTGCATCTCCCGCTTGCATGTCGCTCAGTATCTATATTCAACTGTCTACATACCTTCTGCATCTCCCGCTTGCATGTCGCTCTGTACCTCTTTACTGTATCTTCAACTGTCCACATAACTTCTACATATCCCACTTGCATGTCGCTCTGTACCTCCTTAGTGTATCTTCAACTGTCCACATACCTTCTGCATCTCCCACTTGCATGTCGCTCAGTACCTCCTTACTGTATCTTCAACTGTCCACATACCTTCTGCATCTCCCGCTTCCATGTCGCTCTGTACCTCCTTACTGTATCTTCAACTGTCAACATACCTTCTGCATCTCCCGCTTGCATGTCGCTCTGTACCTCCTTACTGTATCTTCAACTGTCCACGTACCTTCTGCATCTCCCACTTGCATGTCGCTCAGTACCTCCTTACTGTATCTTCAACTGTCCACATACCTTCTGCATCTCCCACTTGCATGTCGCTCTCTACCGCCGTACTGTATCTTCAACTGTCCACATACCTTCTGCATCTCCCGCTTGCATGTCTCTCTGTACCTCCTTACTGTATCTTCAACTGTCCACATACCTTCTGCATTTCCCACTTGCGTGTCGCTCAGTACCTCCATACCGTATCTTCAACTGTCCATATACCTTCTGCATCTCCCACTTGCATATCGCTCTCTACCGCCGTACTGTATCTTCAACTGTCCACATACCCTCTGCATCTCCCACTTGCATGTCGCTCTCTACCGCCGTACTGTATCTTCAACTGTCCACACACCTTCTGCATCTCCCGTTTACATGTCGCTCTGTACCTCCTTACTGTATCTTCAACTGTCCACACACCTTCTGCATCTGCCGCTTGCATGTCGCTCTCTACCTTTTTATTGTAAAGTATCAGAAGAGACAAGACAAACTCAAGCACAGTACACACTCGCTCAGAAGGAGGTAAAGAAAAGCATCAGAAGAGATAAGACAAATGTTCGTATTTTGTGAGTTCTACTGTGGTGTCCTAGTCTTACACACATGCACGCACCCATGCACCCACCCATCCACCCACCGTCGCCGTCCTCACCCGCCCTCGCCGCCACAGAGGCGGCGCGCGCGCGCCGCCTTTCCCCGAATATGAGAGAGATGCAGAAGGTATTTGGACAGGTGAAGATACAGTAAGGCGGTAGAGAGCGACATGCAAGTGGGAGATGCAGAAGGTATGTGGACAGTTGAAGATACAGTAAGGAGGTACAGAACAAGATGCAAGCTGGAGATGCAGAATGTATGTGGACAGTTGAAGATAGAGTAAGAAGGTACAGAGCGATATGTAAGCGGCAGATGCAGAAGGTATGTGGACAGTTGAAGATAAGTACGATTGCATAAGCGCTGACCTCTAGTGGATATAGTTGCTATGATAACGTAGACGGTAGCACCTCTACTGGTTATGCTATGATAACGTAGACGGTAGCGCCTGTAGTGCAAGAATGAGTAATCAGTCACTGATGTGTAAGGAGGTTATATAGTGGTTATGCGTGAAAATTGTAAGGAGGTTATATAGTGGTTATGCGTGAAAATTGTAAGGAGGTTATATAGTGGTTGTGCGTGAAAAATGTAAGGAGGTTATATGGTGGTTATGCGTGAAAAACGGAAGTCTTATAATTAGTGTAGGTCGATGTATTAGTTGCGTGTGTTGTGAGCTAGTTATTTTAATATCTTGCGTTCCTGTACAAACCCGTAGTCGGTGACGAAATACAACGGCGGCTGCTGGTGTCGATAAATTATGACGATATTGGTTACCTATGACTGCGACGCCGTCGGTGACCTAGTTAAGCCTAGATCTTCCTTATGAAATGGTATGTAACCGTTGATTATCTGCAAGATAGATTCAACAATGATAACACTATAGTGGAACTATTTAAGCAACAAGCAATGTTGCATCATAACGGAATCGATTCTAGAATATCATACGTACCACCATTCTTCACGACATACATACATTTACATATTATTACCCCGGTTAATTCAGGATAGAGGAATACTGGCTTCCATTCAATACTATTTACGATTGTATAGTTACAACTGAATATTCTTCGACGTTCACGATACAAGAGAATGAAGTACAAAGAGAGCAGTTATATATATTGACATAAAGTGCAGGAATAATTATATCTACTGCTGTAAGGTGCAGGAATAGTTATATATGATGACAGAAAGTGCATGGATAGTTAGACCTACTGACAGAAAATGCAGGAATAGTTATATATGATTACAGAAAGTGCATGGATAGTTAGACCTACTGACAGAAAAACATCGTTACATAAACACCATAACGCGCTTGCAGATATTAATTGTTTGTTCAAAATGATCACGGTGGTAAACACCCACAAGTCCCATATGTTATAATGTCACCAAGGCGCATTCCACCCATCTGTTATAATGTCACCTAGGCGCATTCCACATGCATCAAACGTCACGGATCAATGACTACACTGTTGGATGTAAGGGAACGAACGTGTGGGTGGAGAGGGTTGTGGCTACTTACGTATGAACCATTGTCAATACACGGTTGGATGTGTGACCAATGACAACACACTGTTGTATACGAGTGACATATTAGCAGCCTCAGGTAGACCTTAGAGAAATATACAGTGTATGCGTGCGCGTGTGTCTAAGGTACCTAGCTGCGTGTGAATTCCGACAGCGGAATAGTGTGTGCGTGACTAAAGGACATGTGCCTTCGTGTATAAACAGACAGAGGAATAGTGCTTGCGTGCGTATGTAGAATACACTGGAAAGTCATTCTTCAATACGAAAGGTCAGACGAACAACTAAGAGTCCAATTTCAACTAATTGAATTCTCTGAGACTACCAATTACAATAATTGTCATAGTACATTGTCGTCTCAATATTACACACTAAGAACAAACTAGTCTTAACTACAACATAGTATTCGACTATACCACAAAAACAACTATAATACGTGTTCATCTCATTTACCTATGATTCCCCTTAATTATCCGTACTTACCACTTGATTACCTTTGTGTTACCCTTCCTTAACCTAGTTACCTCTTATTTACCCTTAATTACCCATAATTACACTTAGTTACCAGCAATTAGCCCTCAGTTAGCCTTACGTACCCTTCATTACCTCTAATTACCCTCGATTACCCCTTAGTTACCCCTACTTAACCTTACTTATACGCGAATACCTCTATTTACCTCTTATACCTTTACTTACCCATTAGTTACCTCCTATTTACCTCTAATTATCATAATTACCCGTGATCACCCAGTAATTACTCCTAATTACCTCTTACTTACCATTAAATACCCGTAATTAGTTACCCCTAATTACCCACAATTGCCATTTAATTACCCTTAGATGCACGTAAGTTTACAACGATTATATACCTACTTTTACTAATACTAATATTACTAATTTATTACCTGCTTACCACGATTCTCCACATATACATGTTGTGTCACAGCCCTTCCTTATCTATGTGTATGTTGACCTAGCCTGCCCTTTCTCACATACCGTAGCGCCATCTTGTTTAACAGACAGACAGGTCTTACGGATTTGGACGGGTCCAATTTGGACTGAGTCTGAGGTGATTTTGAAGCATTGACCAATCAACACCCGACAGGAGATGCACCCATTGTGACATTACATCAAAGCTAAAATCAAAAGAGGTGCAAATCAATATATAGGTCACAGTGTCTAGACACTTTGCTTGCCTAAATGCACAGGTTACTGAGCTGCACCATGTATATATATACTCTTATTCTTATATACATACATACATATCACATTATCAATACATCATTCAGTATACTATTAATTACCCTTACATACTCATCATCAATGCATGAGATCTATAAAACCCAAAAGCAAAAGAGGAACCCCTTTTGTCACCCGTGAATCTAACATACACATTGGGAGGTCAAGCGCACGTTACGAGGTCAGTGGGCGATAAAATACGTAATTGCCATCACTTACTTGCACGACACGTGTAAGTTTCATGATGTCCTCGGGGCATGACTTGTCCTAGGCACTCGCCATGTTCAGCAATCGGAGAGTAGATGCGTTGTTCGAAGTCGGTAGAAAGTGATATGCTCCACTAGACTTGTGGTAGGTTTATACATCCGTTCGAGACGTTATGTCTTGTCAATCACGAGACAGTACAGACAATGGAATCACGAGTTGAACTCCGCTCTCTGCACGAGCTCGTTAGCGGGTGCAGTATGCGATAAGCCGCGTGATATGGCCTACTTACCAGGATTCGGTTTCGTGTTAAATGTAACTTGACATTATACTTATATATGTGGAGTTATACCCTGGGCTAAAATACAAGAAGAATGGGAAGAGAAACAGAAAGAAATAGAAAGGAAGATGTGAGTATCTATTATTTACTTGATGTCATCCGTTTTTATGACTATGTATTTACTTCATTCGAGTAATTACACAGCGTTCTTAGAAGTTCTTCATATTTAAACACTAGTTCTGCTACATATATGAAAAGTTTGAAAAGTATATAGTTACCCATAATTATTCATTTATCACATCTAACAGTTGTCTATATCATATTTTTAGCGCTGCTCGAGAAGCAGCTAAAGAACGCAATGAAAAATACGAGGAAGAGAAAGAAGAAGAACAAGAAGAAGAAGAGGCGGAGGATTACACGGAATGCACGTAAGTGTTCAAATTATTATTATTGCTTTGTTGCCTAGCAACGTGGTGTCTGATTATATATATAGTAGAACTATGTCAGAGACGAAATGGATCAATGACAGTGTTTTAAATACCTCTCCTGTGTAACATTTAACGTCTCATTCGTATACCTTTCAAAGTTTTATATTGTTTTCATGTCTCACTCTAGGTTGGTTGGTTAGGACTGTGTACATTATTAATACTTTTATATCTCCTCGGTAAATTCTCTCTCGGACTAGATAGAGGCGCCGTGTACATTATTTATATGACCTAGTTTTGTTCTTGGTGACTTCAAGCTGGCTTGACTATTCATAGACGTCTCCGTTAGTTCTTGGCGACTTCCTCTTACATGTCACAAGATGCCTCGTTAAAGACAGGATGTTACATAGTAAAAATAGTTGCAGGACGGGAAGTATGGGTCACAAGACACTTCGTTAACAGGATGTTGCATAGATGGCTGTTTTCAAGATTTCGTTTATGTGTGCAGTTTTAATTCCTATTTATAGACGAGCTATTTCTGACCTAGTTCTAGTCTGGCTGACTTCCCTTCATCCGTCGACGCGCTCAAAATAACTTGTGGTTGCCTAGCAACGCTGTGTCTGGTTATAACACTCTATGTGTGTAAGATTTAACGACTCATTGCTATAGTTTTAAAAGTTTTAATAATTACCTTACAGAGAAGAATAGCTCCTCGAAGAACACAAATTCCTCTTCTACCCCACTCTCCAGCAACTGAAAAAACGCCCACTCATACAACCGCCATCACCGTAGTATGACTTTACACCGCCTAAGTCGCCGCCTCCTATTGACAATGGGGATCATCCCAATTGGGAATTTATTCATTATGATGGACATGTTGACGATGGATATTTCTGTCTCGATGATGAGTAAACAAAGACTTTACTGAATATATGTATCAATAAGTAAAATAAAACAGTTTTCTACTTTGGTTACGTCCACTTCTCTCCGCTAGGGGCGGTTAGGTCAGCAAATGATGACAGGAACCGGAAGTACATCATGGAAATGTCCTTAGGTCAGCTAAAAATGACATGGGAGCACATGCACCCGTCGGTTTACGTATTGTCATCCACGTCCTCACTACTTCCATTTCCTTCTATTTTTCTCAATGTACACTTACCAAAAATGTCCACTTCGCACAGTGTCATCATTTTCCTCTGGATACCATCGCTGTTGATTAGTATGAACAGGTAGCGCCCTCTGACGACCTCGAAGCAAGTGAGTGTTGTTGTTGTTTTTGGAAAGATACCATTGTAGACGCGACACACTCGGTGGGGCAACGTAAACGGACCAGAGTCTGACGTCGACAGTGTACATCTGACATATCCACTGTGAAGTCATGGAGGCGGTCATCTGAAACATGTCAGTTGCCCTGTACATCATGTGACCTGTTGCCTAGCAAAAACGCCGGCAAGCCACCAGAAAACACGTGGTGGGTTCTGGTATTCCGTCGTATATTTTGTTGAAATTCATGTCACAGAAGTATTTATTTATGACAAAAAAATATATGCAAAGTTTGTTTAGAGTTCCGGTTATGTTATCCATGAGAAGTCATTCTTCAGTCGTAATTTAATTCACGTATTACCTTTATCAACATTGTTAGCAAAGGTAAAGCTTGACGGAGGTCACGCATAAATTGTGAATGTGACGCAGGGAAACAGCAACGTACAGAACACATCAATTACTGTTGTGAAGCGCGGTGGGGTAGCTGTTAAAGGGACGGACTGTCAGTCAAGTGATTCCGGCTTCGAAATCAATCTTGTGCAAGTTCGTTCACTCCACGTTGCTCCAGTTTAAACAGTATGACGTAGTCTCTAGCAATAGACAGCGGTTGATATTTATGTATGAATAGTCTTTGCGCAGTAATTGCAGCGTGGCTGAATGTTTCCCATAGAAACCTGTATGGTGTTCGATTGAACATGTCTGCCATTAAGTAAAGGAAAGAGCACTTTGATCAATCCTAAGAATGGAATGTGGATTTTATGGCATTTTACCAGACATATGTGTGAACTGTTAGCCCGACAATTAAAAAACATCCACCCTCTCTCTCTCTCTCTCTCTCTCTCTCTCTCTCTTTCTCTCTCTGTCTCTCTCTCTCTCTCTCTCTCTCTCTCTCTCACAGAAACAAACGTGGTCCATATGCTGGTGTGTGTGTGTGTGTGTGTGTGTGTGTGTGTGTGCGTGTGTGTGCTTGTGTGTCTGTGTGTGTTGTATATGTGTGTGTGTATATATGTACGTAGGTTGATGTGTATATTTGAGCAGTAGACACACTTTGTCTAAACCTAAAATGCCGGCATTGATAATGTTTATGGTGCTAATGACGTGCTATCTCATATGGTAGTATACTATCAATACCCGAATTGTCGAAAACAGTTTTAAATTATTGATGACCAGTGCCCGTTTAAGTTGAACGCTTCTCCGAGCAGGTGGATGCAAACGCACTCACACACACACACACACACACACACACACTCACACACACACACACACACACACACACACACACCAGCATATGGACCACGTTTGTTTCTGTGTTTATATTCAGGCGGAGGATTTTAACAAAGGTTCTGAATTGAGTTACTTCCCTTATTCTAACTATTGCCTCAAGGGCACAATTGTTGTATCCGGACCCACCTCGATTTTGTCGTTGTAACCATTATTTCTGTACAAATGTGATACCTCGGTGCATTAGTTCAATCATCCCACATCATCTTATGCATATTTACGTTATAAAAATGTTACGTTTATCGAGGCCCAAATAGCGCTCCGGTTTGTGCCGGTCTGCGCCGCAACGGCAGTGCGTTACCGCGCCATGCGCTTGGATTGACCGACAAAGAGCGCACATTAACGCAAACCGGACCGTATATCAAGCCTAAAAAAATTATCTCACTCTAGGCAACGTTCACTCACGCTAAAAATACGTTGCGAAGCCTATTCAAATATGACTACCCACCAAAGTATACGACGAAGTATTCATTCATACAGCTGAGTGAACAGGAGCAACCCGGCGAAAGAGTATTTGCCTAAGGATCAATACGGCTGCAAGAGGAACTGACTCTGATACTTTTAAGGCTAGACTAGGCATACACATTTAACGTTCCTGCATTGCTATTGCACCCACATCTCGAATTTGATGTGTAGCTGGGTATCGTTCGCGTAGAAATGGAAGCTCAGGTTGTGTCTTCTGATGATATTACCGATAGGTGCTGCGTACGCAGAAAACAACAGAGGCCCCAGCACCGATCCTTGAGGGACGCCACAAGCGACGCTGGTTTTGCTGGAAGCGCTACCTGGTATATTTACTGACTGCGACCGGTCGGTTAGATATGATCGCATCCATGCCAGCACGGAACCAATCATTCCGAAGCGTTGTTCTAACCGGCTGAGCAGAATTTCATGGTCAACGGCGTCGATGGCGGCCGATTGATATTTCTATTCACGAATCCTTCCAAATAACCATTCCCGTAGGCATATGCTTCCCGATTCTGAAGGATACCTAATGCTCCGTATGGCGCCGCACTGCGCGTAGTTTTGCAAAAGGGCCTGTAAGGACTGAATCGCGAACCAGAATACCTTCTAATCAGTACGCATGTCCGTTCAGGCTTTAGTGTTTCAACGCAGTCGCTGGGCATTTTAAGACTTCCTAATTTATAAGGGCTATAGCGATGAAAAATAAAGCGACCTACGAATATTCCTTTGTATAACTAACTGCTCGTTATCATCAAACAAATGACGGACCGTCCGGATACAACGGAGAGTGCAAACACTCCGTTCCTGGGGCAGATGGCGCCAGTCCTCGTCGAACAATCGATCCGCTTTGATACCTCAGTATGTTTATGCCACCATTCCACATTATTTCATATATACAGTACATTGTTATAAAATATTAATTTGAGGGCACTTTTGTGGATGAAATAGCGCTCCGGTTTCCATCAACATAATAATTTATGATTTATTAATATTGCTTGTTTCAATAATGCGGCAACCACAGCGACGCACATTGATTTAAACCTGAGCGAGCGCTATTTGGGACATTATATTCCTGAAACTATGTGGAATGATGGAATAAATGAATTGAGGTATAACATTTAGGCACATCTATCTATCTATCTATCTAGAGAGAGAGAGAGAGAGAGAGAGAGAGAGAGAGAGAGAGAGAGAGAGAGAGAGAGAGAGAGAGAGAGAGAGAGAGAGAGAGAGAGAGAGAGAGAGAGAGAGAGAGAGAGAGAGAGAGGGAGAGAGAGGGAGAGAGAGAGAGGGGAGAGAGAGAGGGGGAGAGGGGGAGAGACAGAGGGGATTTAGAGGGAGAGAGACGTAGGGGATTGAGAGGGAGAGAGAGAGGGGGGAGAGGGAGATATATATATAGGGAGAAAGAAAGAGGAGGATATGGAGAGACAAAAGTAAACAAGTAAAAAGTAAAGGTAAGTTCTTATGCAGCGCGGTATTCAGAACTCAGGATTGCTTAAAGCGCTTTATACTTTACTCCCTGGCAGACCTGTTCAATTGGACACCATCTCGACTTCTATGGGAAGCATTCAGCCACGGTACAATTAATGTGTGTGGACAATTCGTACGCAAATAATCACCACTGTCTACACTCTATAACAAGGTCAACTGAGGCTGACTTGACTGAGTCAACTGAGGCAATGTTGAGTATACGACCTTGCCCAAGGTTCGACACCACCGCACATGATTCGAACCCGCGTTCTCTCAGTCGAAAGTCCGAAGCTCTTATCGCTGCGCTACTGCGCTCCACAAAGAGACTCGGGGAGGATACAATAAGTGGAAGGAGAGGGAGAGATGAGCTTGATGATGAACAAGGAGTGGGAAAGGAAAGGATATAGAAGTGTATTTGTTCCAATTACATATTATAAACTATGTGCAAACGCTACCATTTATACATAAATATATGACTATATATTGATCACTCAATAAAACAAAACAAAAATAAGTACATATTCAGCAAACTAATACATTTCGCGGCAAAAATGAAAAAAATAATAGGCTGGTGGATAGGCTGCGGGGCTGGAGGCCTCTGCTGCAAAATAAATCGTGACATTAATTAATTTATAATGCGCCCTTACAACAATCGTTGCTCACAGCGCCGACTACAAAAGTAGTCCCTATCGTTGTATCCACCAAAATTAAAGTATTTTTATGAAACGGTTCCTACACGGTTTAAACATAGATTATAAAAAAGAAGTAGATAGACATTCGATCGTAATACAACTGTTATGCACCGGTTAACTACTGAAACACGTAATGCGGATTTTTACGAATTTATACACAATATCAATGTTATAATTACGGGCACAAGTGCCTGTGTCACGGGCTTTGCGGCTATTGTTCGACTGCGCGATCATTAGCTTGTTGGTATGTATGCCTACCTCGCAAATATTCCAAAACGGTTATCGTCACACACCGGTCATGCCCGTTCCAGTGCCAAATTGATTTATTCTATTGCATTTCCAAAGGCTATATTTGGAACCGCTAAAACGAATCAATTAAACATGTGCGTAGTGGAATGTCCTCTGAAAAGTGCGACTGACAGCAAAGGATTTGAACACAACAATAACAAAGTGACCCCAGGGGAATAGAGGAAGGCTTGTCGCAGACCAAACAGGTCAGGGACACATTGCAACAACAGTGCGAGCACATCAACAGCTGGGTCAGGCCTTTAGCTAGACACCCGTTGTCCCGTTATTGGGACGGATTGTTTGAAAATTGTAACGGTTTTTTTTTTTTAAACGTGGGCTTTTTGTATTTGGATAACGGGATTTTTTTTTCTTCAGATACCATGATCTTCTGTTGGACCATACGTGGTTTTATTTTTACAATAACAAGGTAAAAACAGTGTTTGCGTTCTCATAAGTTTAAAGTTTGGTATTTGGCGAGCATCGGCGGAGTGCAGTTGGACCGTTTCCGAGAAAAGTTGGAGGTTTTTGGTGAACCTTATCGGGGTGCTATTTGAGGTTTTTGGAGGATCTCAGCCCCCTGAATATTCACCAAGTTCCGAATCCAATGACCAATCCACGTGTAAAACGGTTTTTCACGAGCATAACGGGTACATAAAAATAAGAACGAGTAAATTGGAGAGTTTAACAAACCTGCATGCGGGAAAATAGATTTATCGGACATCAGGCCGCCATTGTAATTTAATACATTTTGGTAGGCAAAACTTGACGGAGTTGACGTGCATAACTATGATTGTGACGTAGGCAAATAGTGAGACCCGTCAACTCTACGTAGGTCTAACTACGTAAATATCTAAACAAGTAACAAAACCTAGGTTCACCGCAGTATGTTATCATAATAATAATAAGGTCACTTCTTTTGCTACTAAACATCGATAAGCCATATTAAAGTTGTCAACAGTTGGAGCCAAGGTGGACAGGCAAGGTTATAAAGGTAAGTTTTTAAATGACGACGAAATTGTATAATATTTTCAACTGATCTAACACTAAGAGGGAGCAAATTCGAGGGAGTTGGTACAGCAACAAAAATGCCCAAGTTCCAAAATTACTATTGACTCTAGGATCAAAAAGTAAATCAGAGCTAGATGATCGAAGCTGGATAGCCTTTTTATAGGAGTAAGCAATTGATATAAATATACTGGTTGCTTATATGAAAGTGCCTGATAGGTAATGGTACGTATCTTTAAAAATAATACGATATCGGACAGGAAGCCAGTGCACAGACTTCAGAAGAGGTACTGAGTGAGAAAACCGCGGAGATCGTGTCAAAACCCTAGAAATTATGTACGCGTTGTAACCTAGTGTTATGCTTAAACGGCAATATTATGAAAAGGGGAATTACAATAGTCAAGCCTATTAGTAACAAATGCAGTTGCGATAGTTTTTGCAACAGAAAGAGGCAAAAACACGGCGAAAATTCACGAATATGATAACAGCAGCATCGACAGGTTTGAGAAATATGCCGTCTATAATTGAAATTATTATTAAAGATTACTCCAAGATGTCGTGCTGAAGGTGCAGGCGTAGCATACTGTTCGTGCTGAAGGTACAGGCATAACATGCTTTTATGCATAGACGTGGGAAAAAGCTTTTAATTTTGCAAGACAAAATCATCACTTCTCGAAGCCACAGTACAGGATAAAATAAATAGAACACATAATAGAAATAGTGGTGACATTGTTTGTCTGACACCGTCTGGCGTCCTCAAAAGGTCAATTATTTATCAATATGCAAAAAAGTTAAATGTTAACAACTGCAATAACTGTAACTATATAAGAACAGTTCAGGACAGAAAAAGGGGGGCCAACCCCAGCATTTCAGTAATTGCTGTGAACCCAGCTAATGCGAACAAGTTTTAATAACTTCAAGGCATATGCCACAGTCAGTCCTACCAAGTAAAACCGTATTCACCAGACAGTTAGGTTAGTACTTATGTAGAATAAATACAACATTATCCGCGGATGTATATATTGCCAATGGCAAGAAGAATTTATAGTTTTATTTAAAGCGGACAACAAAAATCCAATCAGTAGCCGAATAACTATGGCACTCGTATACAACCTGCTCATCGTGGTAACAAATACAGTGTTATTTCATCGCCTAGCAACCCATCATGGACACGGTAACAAATAGAATGCTTAATCTAAGGCTAATTGCAGCTGCAGAGAAAAGGAGTTACAATGTTTTATTATGATATAATAATAATTTATTTATTTGACTGTGTATGACTACGGCCAATTGTAGTCGCTAAATTGTAACTGCATGGCAAAGGCATGTTAAGTGGAGGAGAACCAAATGCAGACACAGCAGCTTAGCCAAAGAAAAAAACAATAAAACTCTAAGTCTAAGACAGTGTACTGTATATATTATACAAATGACACTAATATTAAAAAATTGTGTGCACAACACAAATTGTTAGTGCAAGTTTTAATTTCATGAATGAATAAACAAAATCACAGCTGAATGAAACAAGTAAAATGACTGTGCGAGTTAACGGTCTTGTACAAATAACGGGCATGACGTCATGAGCGATAATACCAAACAATGCAAATCACTAAAAAGTATAGAAATAAATCTTAGGATACTTACCTTATGTTTGTACAGACTACATGTCAGCGCCGTATGTTCAACTAATGTTAGATAAAATCAAATAAACAAACGAAGCTGTAATAATACTAAAATAAAAGGAACATAATAATAATAATAATAATAACCTTATTTATACACTAAAATCCAAAGTAGAACTATGTTCAGAAGTGTTGACAATAGTCGTTAGAAATAATAAGAATTAAATATAATAATAATAATAATACAAGTAAAACATATAAATACAAAACAGAACTAGATAAATTAAATCAAAGATGACATTGATGTATTATTATATATCATCCATAGAAAAAATAAGTATATATATAAATACATAAATATATAAAACAACTATATAGTAAATTGTGAGATAACTATATTATAAATATATATATTAGTTAATTAATAAATAATAAATAACTACAGTAATACATTATTAGTTTCAATTAAAATTTCAGATAATAAAATAAATATGGGGTATGACGACTAAAGTATAAAATGATGACGACTAAACATTAAAAGCGAGTTTAAAATAGTGTGTTTTAAGATGAGATTTAAATGTGTCCATGCACTGTACCAGTCGTAAATCTTCCGGCAACGCATTCCAGAGGGTCGATCCTGCGCATGAGAACGAGCGACGGCCGTACCCCTCAAGGTTGTGTCGCGGTACAGTTAATAGTCCACAGTCAGTTGATCGAAGTGCGGGGCGCAGCACGTATGGTTAAATCAATGACGCGAGGTAGGCCGGCGTCTTGTTGTGAAGGGCGGTGAACACAAGCACGAGTAACGTATACTGAATGCGCCACTTCACCGGCAACAGGTGCAGGCTATTCAGTGCTGCGGTGATGCTCAGTCGATCGCCCCGCCTAATACGTAATACGACTCTGGTCGCAGAGTGTTGTACCATCTCAAGGCGGTGGAGTAACCGGTCTGATATTCCGTACAACATAGCGTTCCCGTAGTCTATTCTTGAAGTAACAAGAGCATGACGAGACACTTGGTTGTTCCGGTCGTTAGTGTGTCGCGTATACGTGAGATTCGGTGCAGGTGGTAATATGCGCTTGGCGTGCAGAGGGGGGATGATTTGATGACAATGGCCTGCGATTTAGACCGGTTGAGTATTAACCCATTGTCGCAGAGCCAGACGTTGACATCTCGAAGACAGGCCTCCATACGCGCGAGTGCTTCTGCGTGATCGGTTGGTGGAAAGTCGACGTACAGTTGGGTGTCGTCAGCGTATAGATGATGTTGTGTACCATGTTGTAGGAGAATTTTCGCTAGTGGCGCTATGTAAACATTAAATAGTATCGGTCCACGGACCGACCCTTGTGGAACATCGGTCTTCATGACACTGATCTCCGATGTTTCTTTTTTGACGCGTACCACAGATGTTCGGCCTTGCAGGGAGGACGCTAGCCAAACATGTGCTGCACCACATATGCCATAGCTGTGCAGGCGTCGCAACAGAATAGCGTGGTCAAGTGTGTCGAATGCAGCAGAAAGGTCAAGTAGCACCAGGAGTACACATCGACGTGCATCAGTCGACAGCGCTACATCGTTGTGGATGCGCAGAAGCGCTGTCTCGGCGCTCTGACGTGGGCGATATGCGCTCTGGTAGACTAGATATACGCCGTTTCGCTCGAGTTGTGTGTTGTAGTTGTCGTGCTATGAAACGCTCTGCTGTCTTCGCTACAAACGATATGTTCGAGATGGGGCGATAGTTAGAGAGTACATTGACGTCATCGTTATGTTTCTTCAGTATTGGTATCACAACAGCGTGTTTCATCGCCTGTGGAACCAAGGAAGAGGATATAGACGCAGTGATTATACGTGTTACCACCGAGAGAGAGCATCAACATGCCTCTTGAGGAGCGACGATGGGAGTGGATCAAGTTCGCTTGACTAGGCAGCGGATGCCAACACTATCTTCTTGACATATGTCGGCGACGCAGCCTCAAAATGCCTCAGTGGAGACATGACATCTATTGCTAGGTCGTCAACTGGCTGCCGAGGCAGATTGCACAGGAGCGCATCAATATTCTCGGTGAAGCTTCTTTGAAAGCTAGACGCAAGTTCAGAGTCGGTTGTATGAGACCCTTCAGGTAGCGACTTGTTACCGTTTCGGCCAAGCAGGGTTTTGGCAATCTTATATGTCCGTCGCATGTTGCCGCCAGCTGCTCTGATCTCGGACTGCTAATACCGCGACAGTGCCATCCTCAGTGCCTTCCGATAAGTGTTGCGCAGATCCGTGTATATGTGACGATGGACTGTCAGACCAGATCGCCGCCAGTGGCGTTCAGCACGGCGTAATGCACGTTTCGCCTTGGCAAACTCGCCGGTATGCCATGGAGTCATCGGCCTCACCTTGACAGTCCGTGTGACGAGTGGGGCATGGTCGTCTACGACAGTGCGTAGACAGGAGTCATACAGTGCGAGAATGGCGACCGGGTCCAAATCAGGAGCACCGATCGCTGCGTACTTTCGATACTCGACGTGGCGTTTCAGACGCGTTGGTTTGGGCGGGTGCAGTTTACATTCAATTGCATAGTGGTCGGTGATCATAGTCATCGGCATAACTTCAGTGGCGATAATGTCTGACGTATTCGATGTGATAACAAGATCCAGTGTGTTGCCACGCTCATGGGTTGAACCTCTGACACGTTGTGCAAAGCCAGACATCTCCAGCAAATCAGCTGGGTTCATTGCATCAGTACATGTTGGGTCGCAATATCGCGTGTTAAAATCGCCACACACAATAGTCTCACTAGGGTGGGCCGAGGCAATAAATATACACCTTCCCAAAAGCGTCCTAGAAGTAGCGGAAGTCGGATGATGGCGGTCGGTAGATGACTATGACGTGCGTGGTGCAGCCGATACGAATGTTCCGCAAAATAACATGAAACGCCTGACTGGCATGTGTGTCAACTTCGGAACGCGAAACGAGCTGCAGTGTTTTTTTAAACAGAACACCTACACCACCACCACCACGAGCTCAACTACGCGGCTGATGGACTAGCGTGAAGTCATCTCCACACAATTCAAACACAACAACCGTTTCGTCATCTCCCAGCCAGGTTTCCGTCAAGGCGACAAGGTCCAGTGCGCAAGGATCTTCAAAACGGCTGGTAATCCGCGTTCGGATCGCGCGCTATTTGCGCGTGCACCCACGTCTGCCACGCAGAGTTGGACGCGCAGTGGATAGTCCTAGACGTCTGATCAATGAATACACTGTGTCAGGTAATCGAGGAGTGACACCCCTGGTGACAGGACGGAAAGCCCCAAAGACGTGCTGTAGGCACATCGTCGCCAACGGTAGAACAATGCCTGGCTAGTTACAGTTTCCAAATTAGGTCACTCACGGGCGTTGTCGGTATAAATACCTGTAGTCCATCAGCTTCGTCAGCGACACGGTTGACTGACGACATTAAAACATTTCAAGATTGTAGACAACGCACACTACCTTGTTGTTTAAAAAGTTCACCAAGACAGTCACTGCAGCATCACCAGTAAACAGTGAAATTATGATTGTTAAATTCTTCGTAAGCAGGCAGAAAACATGTTTGAACATAACCGCTACATAATGTTATACTTTTAACTGCACTTTTTGTTAATGGCAGGAATTCTTGCTAGATTCATCACACAAGGGATAAGAAACTAGGTCTATGGAAACAATTTCCAATAATGTATTTTGTATTCCATCGGCATACTAATTAAGTACTTAATTAATGTTTTGATTAATGATTTATTATTCAAACCAATTATATATCACCTATGATTTTTTTATAATTTCATTTATAAATAAGACATTTTAATGACATTTTTGAGTGAAAATACACCACTAATTAATACACAAACAAGAGATGACAAAATAAGGTGTTTGTCCAGTTTTTTAATCATAAATAATTAATACTTCCTGAATCACTTCTTGAAATGCATACATATTAAGTTTCAGAAACGCCACTCCAGGAGATGTATACTTAAATAAGAGGGTCTCGAAAATCGGGCATTTATAAGTAAATCAGAGGGTCTAAGAAAATAGGGCATTTATACGTAAATCGGAGGATCTTGGAAAATCAGACATTTATACATAAATCGGATTAAAATATAACCAAAAAGGATACTTTCCATATACATTAATAATCATGTTATAATAAAACGTTAAGTTTCAGAAATGCCAATGCATGAGATTTAAGTAAGATGATAATTGGTCAAAAATTATGTTTTCAAGTACTTTTTATACAGCTGGTAGAAGAGATATGGCTCTATAATTATTGAATACTGCTGTCTCACCTTTTTATGAATTGGAATTACCTTAGCAATTTTTTATTTATCAGGGAATATTCCTGTGGCTAATAATTGATTTGTTAATAAAGATTTGGATAATGCAGGTTCTAGCATTTCAAGCAGTTTGGTGGCGAGACCATCGCATCCACAGCTACTTTTGTTGGGTAGATTAATTATTGTTCTCTTTACGGTATCACCTTCAACGTATTTAAATGTAAAATTACAGTTTATTATTTTATTTATATAACATCAATGCTTTTGTATTTAATATCATTTGCCAGATTACTACCTATATTGGTAAATAATGTATTGAATTTATTTGCAATTTCTAATTTTTCTGCCACAATAGAATCGGATTATTTAAAATATTTTGGAAATGATTTATTAATTTTAGGTTTAGACAGGATTTTAATTATTGTTTTCCAAGTGTTTTTATATCAAATTTAAATTGATTAAAACATTTGTCAAAATATGATTGCATTGCTTTGCGAAAACTTGTTTTCAAAATACTATTGTATGTTTTAGATTAATCAATAATACGCCATATTCAGACGAATCAGGGTTTGTGATTTATAATTGTTTGTAAAGTTTGTCTCCGTATCTTATTGAGGTTAGCATGCCTTGAGTTATCCATGTAGACTTTTTATATTTCTTAACTTTCATTAATGCATCAGCATTTAAACTTGTAACTAATGATGTATTTCAGAAGAGATTATATCATTTTTGACTTTTAACATAGCCTCTTTATTTTGTACATTAACTCGTATACATTTTGTAGGATGTTCATCTTTTAGAACAGTATCCATAAGCATAAAATATGGTTGATGATGAAAATATGTTTAATTAATATTCCTGCTGTACTTCTGCAAAATATGTTTTGTTAAATTACAAAACAATTATCAATTAGTGTTCCAGTACAAGTTGTGAATCTTGTAGGAAGACGAATTTGGGGGAAGAGATTAAATGAAGTTAACATGTCAAAGAAATCACTACAGTGTTCTTGCTCGTTTATTTTAGCATATTTATATTGTAGTCCCCTGCAAGAATAAGGTTGTTGTTTTGTTGATGTTGCATAGATGATATGACCATTGCAAATTCATTTATAAATTCGTTATAGTGCCATTGTCCGGTCCGTGCAGTGATGATGATCAAAGGCCTGTTGGGGCAAATATTGATCAGGCCAAAGCCTGATTGGTCGGACCGCTTCCGACCGCCTTGGTGAGTACCTGAATAATATATAATGTTGCTGTGGTCAAATACGACCGTTAAACTCAGTGTTGGATGCGGCAGCGAGTGACGTGGAAGTGGAAGTGGAATTAATTAGTGTTTTTGCAATTCTGTTTGAGATTGTTTTGCGCTGCAGTGCAGCTTTGTTATCCAGTTTCCTACTGCAAAGAAATGTTGACTTTCGGGCCAAGTTTTGGTCGGTAGCTGAAGTCTATCGACGCTAAATAACCGAGATAATGGAATGATTGATCACCATGAAGCACCAAACAGTCCGGGCGTTGGTGTTTGCGACACTGATCAGCATCGGGCGAGGTAAGGCAATATATACACACATATATATATATATATATATATATATACAGGGGTTTACCTGGATGTTTGTGTTCAAGGATCTTTGGGACGCACATCTTTCTTCTGAAGTAATACCAACTGGTACAACCCACGTAAACTCGGTGGAATGTGGAATGATGGCATAAACACACTGAGGTATCAAATCGGTTCGATTGTTGGACGAGCGAATTGCGCCATCTGCCCCCGGAGTGCTTGCACTCTCTATTGTCGCCGTACGGTCCATCATTTGTTTGGTGATAACGAGCTGTTAGTTATACAAAGGAATGTTCGTAGGTCGCCTAGTTTTTCATCGCAATAGCTCTAATAAATTAGGAAGTCTTAAAACGCACGGCGACTGCACTCAAACACCGAAGCCTGAACGGACATGCGCACGGATTGGAAGGGTATTCTGGTTCGCGATTCAGGCCCTTCTGCAAAACTACGCGCAGGGCGACGCCATACGGAGGATTAGGCACCCTTCAGAATCGGGAAGCATACGCCTACGGGATTGGTTATTTGGAAGGATTCGTGAATAGAAATATCAATCGGCCGCCATCGACGCCGTTGACCATGAAATTCTGCTCAGCCGGTTAGAACAACGCTTCGGAATGATTGGTTCCGTGCTGGCATGGATGCGATCATATCTAACCGACCGGTCGCAGTCAGTAAATATACCAGGTAGCGCTTCCAGCAAAACCAGCGTCGCTTGTGGCGTCCCTCAAGGATCGGTACTGGGGCCTCTGTTGTTTTCTGCGTACACAGCACCTATCGGTAATATCATCAGAAGACACAACCTGAGCTTCCATTTCTACGCGAACGATACCCAGCTACACATCAAATTCGAGATGTCCCAAACCAACAGAATGTTGTCTCTATGCCGAATTGAGCACTACATCAACGACGTCCGCGGATGGTCGATAATCGACTAAAGATGAATGACGACAAAACGGTCGCACTTGTGATAGCATCACGAATCAATCAAGCGAAACACAACATCACCGTGATTAAAATTGGCGACTGCGACATAACGCCAAGTCCTACTGCCAGAAACACCTACACACACCTAAACACACACCCGCACACACACGTACACACACACACACACACACACACCACACGCACACAAACACGCACACACACAAACACACAAACACACACATACACACACACACAGAAACACACACACAATCACACCACGCACATGCACACGCACACGCACACGCACACACACACACACACACACACACACACACACACACACACACACACCACACACACACACACACACCACACACACACACACCACACACACACACACACACACACACACACACACACACACACACACACACACACACACACACACACACACACACACACACACACACACACACACACACACACACACACCACAAACACCCCCCCCACACACACACACACACCACACACACACACCCAAACACACACACCACAAACACACACCACAAACACACACCCCACACACACACACACACACCCCACACACTCACACACACAAATATATGTGCAGTATCAATACGTAGTTTCCTCCCATTACTACTTTCTCTGCCACTTATGTCGTGCATTTTATACATAATTGTGGTCTTATATGCGCAAAATAGTCGATAACTAATTCTGCTTACCGGAATTGTTTTAGCTTGTTGCCAGGTGGACGATAAATTATGCAGCCGGCATGCTCAGTGACGCACACTTTTAAATCAATCCATCTAACATGGGTTGCCGCTGTATTTACTCTACGGTTATTCGATAAATTGTCCTTTTACCTTTTCCCTCTTTTCGTTGTTGAATCCGTGATATTAACAGCAGCTGGATGCTTGTATTGCTACATAAAACTCAGCTGTGGTAAGTGAAGTCTGACAGACTGTACCGAATATTCATGAGCATATGCATCGTGAATGGTGGCGCGAACTGGAAAACTCCGCGATCATGTAGTTATTATGTAAATGGTCAAGGTTGTTTGTCATTAATAATGACATTATTATAATAAAATAAATGCATAACATTACATGAATTAGTCTTAATAATAAAATCAATGAACAATATGTACTTTATAAAGAGATAAAATATATCAACTATTGTTGTAAAACAATCGGTGTAGCGTAATATTCCCATGATCGTATACCCGTTCCTCTCCGCAACGTGTGCTCTTTGTCCATGCGTACCACGTAGAATCCACATCGTATGTGTCTCCGCCAGAAATATATAACTAAAACCTCCCAAAAGAACTAACGTACTATGAGAAATAAATACCACTCCCAAAACTGATAAAACAATGTGACACTCGCACGTATTATAAGAACGAATAGGAAGAGGAGGTTCATAACACAGGCGAAAAGGAAAAGTAGCAAAATCAAAGAAAGCTAAGAGACATAATAAACATTGGAGAGGAGCAAAAACGATCAAAGGTGATAACATCAAAACGTAACCACTAGAAATCTTTCTTCTTTCTCTCTAAAGTTTATTTCAATATGATATGCCATGAACGAAGGGGATGCCGTGTGCGACGCTGTGCGAACATTATACAAAATACATCTACATTAGCTATAGTCTATGTGATATCTTCGGGCGACCATCTACCGGACGCAGTTCTTATTGTCTGAGAATATTATACCTATAACACTTTATGCAAAGTATGATAATTACTTTTTCTGCGTTTATTTTACTTTCTCCATCTTCTAGCCAAACTGTTAAACAAATTGAATATTTTATAAAATATTAGTTTTTTTTAGAATCCCCACCACTTTTGAGGATACCATTGAGGAAAAGACATCTACCAAATTGCATCACAAAATCGTTAAAATAAAAAATGAGCAAAAATTGTTCCATGAACCAGTATTCTTATCTTATCTCATTCGTTGCAGTTAATACGGAATTGTCAATCAACCTAGCTGTTGGAATGCCTACACAGATGTCATCCGCGTTAGTCCCCGAGCTTGACTCTTCGAAAGCCGTGGACGGCAACAGAGACAGCGAAATGGCACGCGGCAGCTGCTCTCACACCAATAAAGAAATGGGGGCGTGGTGGCAGGTCGACTTAGAAGCCGTCTACGTCATCACGGAGGTGGTCATAACCAACAGAGGAGGCTTCGATGGTAAGTTCTAGTTCATCACGGAAGTGGTCATAGCCAACAGAGGATACAAATTTTGTGAGTTTTACACTTAATCGGGGAAGTGGTTATAACCAACAAAAGAGACTAATTTGGGAAGTTCTAGTTCATCACGGAAGTGGTCGTAGCCAACAGAGAAGGCCAATTTGGTGAGTTTTACTTCATCACCAACTGTTTTACGTCATCACCAACTGAGGAGGCCAACGGGCTGAGTTCTAGTTCATCACGGAGGTGGTCATAACCAACAGAAGAGGCCAATAGGGTGAGTTCTAGTTCTTCACGGAGGTGCTCATAGCCAACAGAGGAGGCCAATAGGCTGAGTTCTGTTTTATCACGGAAGTGGTCATAACCAAGAAAGGCTGCCAGTGGGGTAAGCTCTAAAGTACAGCTGACTTCGTTGCGCTTTTTTCTATAAATACTGTCATAAAGCTATAATTTTTAACATATAACAAAATTCGACAAAATTGTTAAAACAATATATTTGCTTCTTTAACAATTGAGTAAGGCGAAGACATGTGTTACGATCCCTCACTCTCCTTCGCTCTCCCATTTCTCTGCCTTCCTATATTCATATTTCCCCCCTCCCTCCCTCCCTCCCTCCCTCCCTCCTCCTCCCTCCCTCCCTCACTCCCTCCCTCTATATCTTCATACTTCCCACTCTCTCTTTCCTTCCTTCTCTCCCCCTTCTCCATTCACTACCTCCATGCGACGTTCTTGCCTTCCAGCCACCCGCCCAACCGTCTCACTCTTCCTCTCTCCCTCTCTCTCTATCCACACTCTCTACGATCGTTTCTTTATAACCCCATTTTAAAATAATATTTATTTTGCTTGAAGTCGCTTAATACAACACTTCCATTGACTGTCTCAAGTTTTGTTTACGTTATGTAAATTGCAGTTGTGTTTCTAACAGGCAATAGACTGCATGACATCGTCATAGAAGCTCTGGCAAACACCATCGTGTCGATATGCGAAGTCGTTGGTCCCGTTTTTGGAAACGGCGAGACGAGACGAATCCCCTGTCGATCTGAAGCCATCGGCAGTGTGGTCAGAATAAGACAGAATGCAACACAACCTGAATATCTACAACTTTGTGAAGTGGAAGTTTACGGGACGCAAGGTACGCCAAGTCCTCTTAACAATGTTCAAGTTCACGCTGAACGCAAATTGGTTTAAAAAACTCGATTGCCAAGTATAAATTTCCAATTTAAAGTAACTAGCATCGAGTTCAACGGTTGTTTTTAAAGTTTAAAGAGCCTGGTACATACGTCGACGGCAACGACAAACCTCGACGGCAAGCTGCAAAATAAGCATCGCTCTAATTGGAATTACGAGAGCCTAGTACACAAACGACGGCAAACCGTTCGTCGGGAAACCGTCGATAATCGAAACAAAAGCGATTTTCCAACATTTGTTGCGCGGCAAATTTATTCTTTGACCAATCAGCGATGTTGCTTAGTGTGACGTCAAATTGCACATGTCGATTTGCACTTGTTCCAATATAGCGATGTAAACACAAAATAAAACTGCAGATTTATTGTTTTATATTTCTGCCTGAATTGGTGTAATCGGATTTGATTTTCTGGAAAATTAAATAATCCAGGGAATATCAAGTTTAATCATGAGCTCAGCATTCAATTCCTTGCAGAAGGAACACAGTTGTTATAATGTTAGTCCAATGTAGCAAAATTTGTGAAAATACGTATTTATATGGATGCATGTTAAAACCGTAACGGATTAGTGGCCGACTCATTATCGGCGTCGCCTGTTGACAGCCTTAATAAAATCCTAGATATCAGCAGAGAAATTGATTCTTGAAGTGGAGGGACGAGCGTTCTTATATGCTCCGTCCCATACGGATTACAAAAAAACCTATCGGTTGTTTCCTTGGACCGGCATCTTTTATAACATCCACAAACTATTCGCGTGTCCACTTTGCATATGCCGTCGAAGATTACCGCGTTTTGTGTACTAAGGTCTGTTCGGAGTTTGCCGCTTTGCCGTCGAGGTTTTGCCGTTGCCGTCAAAAGGTGTACTAGGCATTCAACGCAATAGGAAACGTTCTGTGTTTCTTTCAAATAGCTATCATGTTGCCTCACTTAGATGTGAGCAAGCCAATCCACTGCACGTACAGACAGACAGACAGACAGACAGACAGACAGACAGACAGACAGACAGACAGACAGACAGACAGACAGACATACATATATATATATATATAGTTAAAGTGCATCACATACTTGTGTCGAGATTAGTAATTGGTTATTGACATTGGAAATTTCTCATTCAGCTGCATCGATCACTGCCATGGCAACAGGGTTTCGTGAGTTCGGAGACTGCGTAGTCTTCACAGACAACGACAAGAACACTTGCGCTGAAGTGACGTCATCGGACACTCCGTTGGACTTCATTCTCAAAGCGGATGTCTCGCAATCGAAGAACTCTGCCCACGTACGCATCACTCTACGGGACGGCAACTGCAGCGACAACAAACAGGTGATTTTTGGGTGGGCGGGCACATTGGCACTTGAGCGCTTGGCGGGCGGGCGGGCGCATTGGCACTTGAGCGCTTGGCGGGCGGGCGGGCGGGCGGGCGGGCGGGTGGGCGGGCGGGCGGGCAAACTAACAAACTGACCGATTAAAACACTCGTACTTCTCAGCGATCTATTCACTCCGTCCACATTTATTGCGAGCATATTATTGTTTGAGATGTTGACCAATATATGTATACTTTAATACATTGTTCATTTATTTGAAAGTATGTCTTAATGTTACCCAGGTCCACGCCTACTCACTGGAGAAATCGGCCAACGCCGGCCCGTTCGATGGCATCTTCTTGCGGTGTGAGCTGACGAACACCGAACAGTCAGCAGAGGGCGCCACAATCTGCTCGTTCTCTTGCGGCTGCTCGAAAGGAGGCTGTGATTTTGTGTTTGTCCGCATCTTTGGACGATATGGACCTGTCAGATCGTTGTGTGAAGTGGAACTTGAGTTACCGTAGCTGCATAGATAAACACATATGAGGCACTTGAGACATGATGCGTATCAAACTAGTCATTGGAAAAGTCTGTAAGTTAGAGCGTGCAGGAGTAATGTGCTTGCTTTCTCAAGTGATAGCATGGTCTTTTCGACGATCGTTCCAATAATATAAACATGCCGTTTTCATAAAAATCTGAAGAAACATTTGCGAAAGATATCCATATTGTAACTCCTTATCACTTATTTGTCTCATGTTATGCAAATAAATTGTCAGAAAAGTTGGTTTTAGTGAAATACTGCACTTTATTCTGTGTTACGTTCCGATGTTTTTATAGAGTATTCTGAATCAGATGACTGCCATTTCATGTGTGCTGCAGAACATTGTGTCCTACGCACGCACACACGCACACACGCACACACGCACACACGCACACACGCACACTCGCACACTTACACATGCTCGCACTTACGCACGTACTCACATACGCACACACGTTTATACGCACTTACAAATAAAAATAAATAAAACAAAGTTACAATCATTTCAGGGTTATTCTAAGAAACAAAAAGGAACACTCTCGATAAGCCACACACCTTGTCCAATTGACATCTGGTGATTTTGGTCTGGACCGTGTTTAACATTGTTGTTTAATCGTGATGAATCATGTCCGCTAAAAGTAATATAAAATATTATGTGAAACATAAAATAATTGTAGGGATGATGGCGCTTTGCCGTTTATAGATGCTTGTCGTTTTAACACAGTCAGCAGATTGTATATAACAATATCCTCGTTCACATAATTATGTACTTCACAAAGCAATGCTAGATTAATCCCGTTGTTGATCCAGTAGTTTCCAGTGATGCTGTGAACCGCAAACGTTTACTTGTTCTATTCCCTCGCACTAGTTTTTGGCAACACGATCATTTTCCGTAACTTTGTTTGCTGGATGAATGCACGGTATGTGTCGGACTGGAGATCGTTGTTGTATTTCGCCAGCAGAGAATATATCGTCGTTGGTTCTCTGCTTCCATTTAGATGCAGCTGTGCATAGGAGGGTGTTGTACATTGTGATCGTTGTCGCATATATTTTATTTTGTGACTGCTGTAGCAGGTCTTGCACCTTGTGGTTGTTGTCGCAGGTCTTGTAACTTGTAGCTGTTGTTGCATGTATTTTTATGTTGTGGCTGTTATCGCAGATTTTGTAACTTGAGGTTGTTTTGGCCGGTCTTGTATCGTGTGCTTTTTGCCGCAGGTCTTGTATCGTGTGGTTGTTGTCGCAGATCTTGTATCTTCTGGCTATTGATACATAACTTGTATCTTGTGGCTAGTGTTGCAGACTTTATATCTTGTTGCTGTTGTCTCAGACCTTATATCTTGTGGCTGTTGTTGCAGACCTTGTATACTGTGGCTGTTGTTGCTGACCTTGTATCTCGTGGCTGTTTTTGCAGACCTTGTATCTTGTGGCCGTTGTAACAGACCTTGTATCTTGTTGCTGTTGTTGCAGACCTTGTATTTAGTGGCTGTTTTCCAGACCTTGTATCTTGTGGCTGTTGTTGCAGACCTTGTGTCTTGTGGCTGTGGTTGCTGACCTTGTATCTTGTGGCTGTTTTTGCAGATCTTGTATCTTGTGGCTGTTGTAACATACCTTGTATCTTGTGGCTGTTGTTGCAGACCTTGTATCTTGGAATTGTTGATGCAAACCTTGTATCTTGTGGCCGATGTTGCAGACCTTGTACGTTGTGGCTCTTTTTGAAGACCTTGTATTTTGTGGCTGTTGTAACAGATCTTGCATATTGTGGCTTTTGATGAAGACCTTGTATCTTGTGGCTGTTTAGAAGACTTTGTATGTTGTGGCTGTTGTGGCATACCTTGTATGTTGTGGTTGTTGTTGCAGACCTTGTATCTTGGAATTGTTGATGCAGACCTTGTATCTTGTGGCTGTTTTCCAGATCTTATATCTTGTGGCTGTTGTTGCAGACTTTGTATCTTGTGGCTGTTGTTGCTGACCTTGTATCTTGTGGCTGTTTTTGCAGACCTTGTATATTGTGGCCGTTGTAACAGTCCTTGCATCTTGTTGCTGTTGTTGCAGAACTTGTATTTAGTGGCTGTTTTCCAGACCTTGTATCTTGTGGCTGTTGTTGCAGACCTTGTATCTTGTGGCTGTTGTTGCTGACCTTGTATCTTGTGGCTGTTATTGCAGACCTTTTATCTTGTGGCCATTGTAACAGACCTTGTATCTTGTTGCTGTTGTTGCAGACCTTGTATTTAGTGGCTGTTTTCCAGACCTTGTATCTTGTGGCTGTAGTTGCAGACCTTGTGTCTTGTAGCTGTGGTTGCTGACCTTGTATCTTGTGGCTGTTTTTTGCAGATCTTGTATCTTGTGGCTGTTGTAACATACCTTGTATCTTGTGGCTGTTGTTGCAGAACTTGTATCTTGTGGCTGTTGTTGCTGACCTTGTATCTTGTGGCTGTTATTGCAGACCTTTTATCTTGTGGCCATTGTAACAGACCTTGTATCTTGTTGCTGTTGCTGCAGACCTTGTATTTAGTGGCTGTTTTCCAGACCTTGTATCTTGTGGCTGTTGTTGCAGACCTTGTATCTTGTGGCTGTTGATGCAGACCTTGTATCTTGGAATTGTTGATGCAAACCTTGTATCTTGTGGCCGATGTTGCAGACCTTGTACCTTGTGGCTCTTTTTGAAGACCTTGTATTTTGTGGGTGTTGTAACAGACCTTGTATATTGTGGCTTTTGTTGAAGACATTGTATCTTATGTCTGTTTAGAAGACTTTGTATGTTGTAGCTGTTGTGGCAGACCTTGTATGTTGTGGCTGTTGTTGCAGACCTTGTATCTTGGAATTGTTGATGCAGACCTTGTATCTTGTGGCGGTTGTTGCAGACCTTGTATCTTGTGGCTGTTGTTACAGATCTTGTATCTTGTTGCTGTTTTTACAAACCTTGTATCTTGGGATTGTTGATGCAGAACTTGTATCTTGCGGCTGTTGTTGCATACCCTGTATCTTTTCGCTGTTGTTGCAGACCTTGTATCTTGGGATTGTTGATGCAGACCTTGTATCTTGTGGCTGTTGTTGAAATCCTTTATAGTGGGATTGCTGATGCAGACCTTGTATCTTGTAGCTGTTGTTGCAGACCTTGTATCTTGAGTCTTATGTTACAGTCCTTGCATCTTGGGATTGTTGATGCAGATCTTGTGGCTGTTTTTGCAGAATTTATATCTTGGGATTATTGATGTAGACCTTGTATATTATGGTTGTTGTTGCAGACCTTATATATTGTGGCTGTTGTTGCAGACCTTGCATCTTGGAAGTTTTAATGCAGACCTTGTATCTTTTGACTGTTATTGCAGACCTATTATTTTGTGGCTGTAGTTGCAAAGCTTTATCTTGGGGTTGTTGATGCAGACGTTGTGTCTCATGGCTGTTGTTGTAGCCGTTGCTTCTTGTGGCTGTTGTTGCAGACCTTGTACCTTGTGGCCGTTGTTGCAGTCCTTGTATCTTATGGCTGTTGTAGCAGATCTTGTTTCTTTGGTTTGTTCATGCAGACCATGTATCTTGTGGCTGTTGTTGCAGACCTTGTATATTTTGGCTGTTGTTGCAGACCTAGTATCTTTTGGCTGTTGTTGCAGACCTAGTATATTTTGGCTACTGTTGCAGACCTTGCATCTTGGGATTATTGATGCTGACCTTGTGTCTAGTGACTGTTATTGCAGACCTTGTATCTTGGGATTGTTGATGCAGACACAGTAACTTGTGGATGTTGCCGCACGTTTTGTATATTGTGGTTGTTGTGGCAGTTCTTGTATAGTGTGGTGTTGCCGCAGGTCTTGTATCATGTAACTGTTGCTGCAGGACTTGTGTCGTATGGTTGTTACTGCAGGTCTTTTATCACGTGGTTGTTGCTACAAGCATTGCATGGTGTAGTTGTTGCCGCATGTCTTGTATCGTCTGGTTATTGATGCAAGCATTGTATAGTGTGGTTGTTGTCGCTGGTCTTGTCTCTTGTGGTTATTGCCGCAGGTTTTATATTGTATGGTTGTTACCGCATGTCTTTTATCGCGTGGTTGTTGCCACAGGTCTTTTATCGTTTGGTTGTTGCTGCAGGAATTTTATGGTATGGTTCTTGCCACAGTTCTATTATCGCGTGTTTGTTGCCGCAGGTCTTTTATCGTATGGTTGTTACCGCATTTCTTGTATCGTCTGGTTGTTGCTGCAAGTATTGTATCGTGTAGTTGTTACAGCAGGTCTTGTATTGTTTGGTTGATACCGCAGGTCTTGTATCGAGCGGTTGCTGCAGCAGGTCTTGTATCGTGTGATTGTTACCGCAGGTCTTCACCGAGACTGACCCCTCCCAACAACAGAGAGTAGTGATGTTCTATTGTATCGTGTTTGTTGTGATTGGCGTCGTATCAGGCGTCGCCATATTCCTCCGGGCGAGTGGCATTATATTGCGCATTCCACATAACGCGAACCACGTTAAATCAATGTTCGCTTAAGTCGACTATTGTCCTCGATCCCTGAGCCAAAATCCTTTGAGTGCACCAAGTCCAAACGGATATTCCCTTAACTGCTAAAGCTGCAACATGTCAACGGATATGGACACGCGAGAGATATAGAGGATGAGCAGTATTTTACATAATATTAAACATATACCATATAAAACAACCATCAATAGAGTGGATCGTGTAAATTACCATGTCATATTGTTTCCATGAATCGTAGCATGCGTCATTAATTGCATTACGCATGCAATTTTTTATTAGACGTTGTTTTCAGCAGTGTGATTTCTGACCGTAACATTGCTGCGGCAGGAGAGCAAAAGAGAGGAAAAGCCTCACAAATGTCTCTATTCCGTTTAGAGTTATCATGACACGCGCAATTGTTGTCTCCAGTTGTTTCTGTTTGGCATCTCCGCGGAATGTCTCACATTTCAACTACGACGGTTGACTTTCCAAGCTCTTCTGCGACAGGTAACTAAGGTAACTGGAGTCGTGCCTTTACCTAACCTTCTTCCTTCTGTGCTAGAATTACCATAACCGGGGTATCCACTAACGTTCTGTGGCTTAGGTTGTGTCATTCAGATTCACATTGTATTTTTCCTTTCGAGTAAGCGACCTCCCTGTACGTCCACGTACAACTCAACGACTTCCTGTTTACCCCCTTCCGTTTACCCCCCTGTACCGAAAACTTTCACAAAAGTCTTCATCGAAAAGCCGTGACAGCAAACCATGATATAAGCTATACAATATTGTCCGTAAACGTTAGACAGATAATTCTGAAGTATCTCGGTTTTATCAGTCCATTCTTCGCAATATTTGATTATGAAGCTGCGGAACTCGATTTGTTGCGGTGGCAGGCCGTACTAGCAGAAGTATTCGCCGTGTCCATCCCCGTCCAGGTACAGCACTATCTAATGTTCGCCCATTTGCTTACCGCTGTACGTGTTACAATACAATACAATACAACAACTTTATTGTCTGTTGGGTTACATGAAATTTCGCGTAGGCTTGTTCATATAAAATCTTACATATGTATGTATACAAGGTTAAGATAAGTACAAAGAACGATGTTATCACATAATATTCATATCACATGCACAATAAGATATAGTGATAGATCATACACACATATATAAGTACACCACAATAGATAAGTAAATAAGTAAACAGGTAAACAAGTAAACCACAGGAGGAGAATGTATATCATACAAGTAGTACTGTTAACAATCGGGCTAATACATGGGGTCAGAGTAAATACATTATAAAATGGTAAACATTATAAAATGGTAAGCATACATATTGTATTTATTCAATTAAACACACACACTCACACACACACACACACACACACACACACACACACACACACACACACACACACACACACACACAGACACACACATACACACATATATATATATATATATTGCAAGATATTATTATGAAGTCGTGGTCATGCTAAGATTCATTTACACATGCATTCTTTTATCATGAGCATTCAGTCCTTAAGTTAAATACTAATCCAAAATAAAGAAGAATGGCGTAACCGTGACTAGACATTTGACGCCGGCATTACAAGTTAAACAAAATGTGGAGCCACGACATATACACTGCAGGACACCAAGGCACAAACAGCTCGAGATAGTTTGTGCCGATGTTACCCACGAAGGCGGCCGGGAAAGTATATCGTCGTGGGTCGTTTGTCTTTGGGCACGATAGCGCGAACGATCGACTCAGTGTGCGAGTCCATGGCAGGTAGGCGAGCGATATGCAGGGTTTCCATCTCATCAGAAATCGTTGTAAATGACGTTGCGGCTTTTCTCAATCTCCATCACGGACTCGAACTCGGCGTAAGCGATGACGTGCACGGTGGTCGTCTGTGCATGTTTGAATTGAATCTCGTTGCGCAGGTTGCCTTTTTGTACCAGATGGTAGCAGATGCCGTCGCACGCGTCGGGTTTGAGATCCAAATCGAAGAAGGTGTAGCCGTTTCGGAAGTCGGCGTGAGACAGTCCATTCCCTTCGTCCTGCCGCTCCTTACCGGTCGAGTTGAACAGGTTGGGTTAGCTTCTGATAAAGAGGTCGTCGTCGAACTTTGGTTGTAAATGTTCTACTCGAACGACCCGTTGTAGGCGTCGTTATCGATGCAGCACAGCACGAGACGTTTCGGCAGGATGCCGAGGGAGAGATTCTTGTGCGTGTGCGACCAGGTTTCCGCTGAAATAGAGTAGACCTTGCAGGAGACGGGACGCATCGCCACCGTGTTCGTATAGAAGGCCATTTTGAATCCCACCGTGCAGATGGCATACACCAGAGCCCTCGAGAGGTACTCTGCCAAGTATCCGTAGCTCAACATCGTCTCAACGTAGGCGGGGTACGGATACGTGGTGGTCGAGGGGATCACGAGCGTACCATACAGCGAATGGAGTCAGTTATTCAAACGACCCAAGGGATCGGCGGCGTCGAAGTCGGTTACGTCGGTTAGGGTCACCTTCGCTTGAACGTGTAGCATCGTACTGGTTAGATCCATGTAATCATCTCACGGTCCGGGTATCACGAATTCTATCGGACCATCTGAGTCGAAAAACAATATGGGTTGATGTTGCACCATTTGAATGTTGACGATGCTGGTCTTTGTCGGGGGTGCGGTAAAGAGGTCGGTTAGCTCTTGACCCCCTCGCACGAATGTCTATGCACGAATATGTCGAGCTCACATTTCCTCGAATGCGTTTGTTTCTTGTGCTGTCTCCCGCCTAGGTTTGTTTCTTTGAGGGTGCTTGTTATATCCGCTTTGGAGCTCGCTGGGGTCAAGAGGTTAGTCAACAGCTTCTTACCGGCAGTCGTGACGCGTTGTTTTGTTGCCGTTTTGATGTTCTGTGCGGACGCCGATCTTCAACGCTCCCTTTCCCAACGCATCGGAATCTCTTTATAAGCGGCATAGTGCTATAGTCCTCCGAAGTGACTTCCTAGTCCGTGACCTCATTGGTATCTGTCACCTGCCAAATAGGGAAGAGCACAACCTACTTGGCGGGAGTAGTAATCGTTGCAATTAATATTTAGAACAGTCCCGTCCTTCGTCGTTTGAAATGAAGTGTTACTGTCACCTTACCGAGCTCGAATGGCACACATCGTAAGTTGTCGTCTCTTATATCGAGCTCTATCGTCCCGAACTCTATGCACAAGAGAAACACGTATTGGACGTGATCGAATGTTTTCGACAAAGTGAGACTGATCAGTCCGTTGACCGCAACGCTCCGCAACAAGGGTGCGAGACGGTCGCTGACGACACGTGAATTCACGACGTCCGTGTAGATGTACATTGTGGTGAATCATTGATGTCCACCACGGAATCGTCCTCTTTCTAGAAGGTGTACTCACCAACACTGTCTGGTGGATCGGATACCGTAGCCGACGGTTTGAGACCTATGTTGTTTTCACGTAGCGCCGGGTGGACGTACTCGAGTGCGGTCGTTGTTTTGTTACTGGTGACCACCGTTGTATGGAAACCTAGTATGATTCCCCTGGCCCTCTCTAGCGGTTGGTTTTGAGTTTCTTGCGAAAGGTCACCCTTTGAGAGATGTCGGTGTAGCTTAAATTCGCCGTCCGTTGACATTTACATCAACGCCTTGTTCATGGTGCTTATCGACTGGGTCACGTTGTAGATATACCTGTGCTCGATCGTGCTACATGGAGTGAATCCCATACGATCGGACTCGTAGAGTTATATCCTGCTATCCTCGTCGTGAACGTTGTACCGAGTGTGCTGGTACAGGAATTCTGCTATGCCACAATCCCAGTCGCCGCCACACAACACGACACGACTAGGCAAGTCAGTGATGTAATGCGCCAAGGTGTTATCGGGATGCGACTATATGGAAGCGTTGCTAGAAAACGTCATGTACAAATCACTCATCCTCATGGTGTAGTCTCAACGTCCGATTGGGTTGCAGGTAACCCAAATAATTGATCAACAGGGCCGTCCACAGAGTGGAACTAGGGTGAGCGATCGAGGTTGTACTTGCTGAACACGATGACCTTGTACAAGACGACGACCTGGCGTAGAAAGACGATCGAAAAACGTTATCCAAAATGTGCCAATGAGTCCTGTCGTCGGTGCTCTGCTGCACGTCGGTGATGTCTTCCGCATCGACGATGGAGACCTATGTTAGCCTGTCATCGCACGAATGAAAGGTCGTCGGACTCACGGCTAGTTTTTATACCCGACGAGGGCTTTTGCGTTGATCCAGCTGTTGAATTTGTAAGTGTAGCCGTATTATTTCACAAACACCTCCATTCGTCTGCCTACTATACGTCGCCGCACTAACAATTCCACACGGTATAGTTTATTGACTAACACTGACACATTCTGCAAATTCGGTTCATAGAAGGTTCTGTCCAACATCTCGTCGAGAACGTCTATCAATCGGTCGACGGGTGGATCGGAGGGATGCACCTCGTGTATCGTGAAGATTTCCTCGCTCTAATTCGCCATGTAGCCTTTCTGGAAACGTATCTTGACCTTGCTGATACGCACGCTATCGTTCACGCGGAACTTGTGAACACCCTTTCCGTCGTGTTCACAGCAGCGCTGCCACATGTTTTCCTGATTCGATGCATTCACCCGTGATGGAGGCATATCGATGCTGCGTTGGGGGATGTCGCTGTACGATACTACAAAGTCTTCAAGGACGGCGATGTATCGCCCAGTCTCGTGTTTCGAGAGGTATCGCCACATACGTAATTAACATGCGATTGAATCATTCGACGACGCTCGCCTTGATTTCAACTTTACTTCCGGCAATTGGCACACCTTCATGGATGTATTCGCCGCACGCGGTCCACGCTATATATATTTTCAGACGTTCCATCAATCGTCTGGCTTTGGGCTGCAAGGTCATTGGAAGGCTGTCGACGACATCGGCCGCAACGCCAGACTCTGTGACTGCCGAACCCGTCGCCGCCGGAGGCGCCGCTGGTTCATTCTTCACCGAGACCACGCGTACCGGTTCTTTGACGCGTTTACGCCCACGACGTTGCAGCGTTGCAAGACTTGATTATACATGACGACCTTGCCTCGGCGGTGATATCCTTTCTGTTGAGAATGTCCGTCTTCTCGTCGACGAGGGCCTGCACCTTCTTCCCTAGGGAATCCGTCGGCGCCGATGTCGGCGGCTGCGCGCGCACACTTCAGGAGTCGTGCGTCCACCAAGGCCATTTTCCGAGCGTGCTCCATCGTCTACGTCTTGAGTAGCACCTCTTTGAGTAAGGGAAGAAAGACCGCACTGGCCAACGGTGCTAGGAAGGCCGACGGGAAACCTCCGGTCTGTCCCTTGCCGACCTGGTTATTTTCGAGCAAGATGCGACGTCTCATAGCTGCGAACCAACTCGCGTAGTTTCGTTTTGTACTTACTCAATACTCGCCTCTGTACCGGAATCAAGAGAGCGTTCTTTTTCAATATGTTGTAGGTGCACTTGGCCAATGCGCAAAGAAGATCGGCGTCGGAGTTGGCGATGATGGCTCTCCTCATATCGGTGCTCTTGTATCTATTCAGCGCCTGTATGCAGAGAATGAGTCTCTTCACGAGTTCATCGTGAAGATACACATTTTTCGTGTAAATAAAGAGACTAGCCGCGTGCGCGGTCTTTTTATACTTTACGTACTGAACAGCGACATCTAGAAAGATGGCTGTGCGCAGATGTATATCATCGGGTGTGTCCTGTTTCAGATCAACCGAGAGATATCCGTACTGTACTGACGTGACATCTTCGAACGCATCTTGTACAAAATTCACGCACCCCAGATACATCTGTCGCTCCAAATAACCTATCTGCGACGTGTCGCGAGGATTTTTGAAGACCACCATGTATTGATAATTCAGACTGATGGTGCGACTCTCCTTCTTCTTCGGAAACATGTTCTGCACGAGATACAGAAGAAACGTGTTTAAGTGAAGACATTTTTTTGAACAAGGTCGTGACCTGTTCGTTCATTTCCGCCATCAGATCGTTTATAACCATGAGGTTTCTCGTCGATGCATCGAACAAGCTCTCGTTCGGTAATCCTTCCACGAACTGCACGTTCGCTATATTCATCGTGGCATAAACGCTTCGCCATTCTCATTAGCACCACGTGATCTCATCGGGTGGCGGTTCGATCATATTGGCCGCGTGACGTAGCAGATGTAGTTTTTCCATATCCCGTTGATCCCGCGTTGATCCTACTACTACTACTTCTACTACTAATACTACTACTATTGGTACTTACCGTCCTAATGTGTAGTAGTTATGCGTACCGTCTTGTGAAGCCTCTCCCACATCTCTCACCCAGTACTTTTTCTTCTTTGAAAATGCGGTAGATGGCGTCACTTGCGGTGGTGCTTTCGAATAGGTGTGTTGATCGATCGCTGGTGTCGGATGATCGCATGATGTCGCCACTGGTGGTGATGCTTAGTCGGTGGACGGGTGTCTTTCCTCTTGATATGGTTGCAGATCTACGTATGATTCAAATACGTCATCGCAATGACGACACGGATGATGTTTCATGGTGGAAGTCACGTTTACAAATGAAGAAAGACAGACCCTTTCACGTTTCTATGTACCTAAATAATGTAATTGTCTTGACATAGACATGTCACCAATGGATATATTCATGCGCGTGCGGACATGTATACATGCGCGAACAGGGTATGAAGGAACTGATGAATAGCAGATGTGGGCGTGGCCAGTAAGTGCGCATGTGTGAACGTGACATGTGTGTGAAGCTTATTGGTGGACTTGATGTTTGTGCTTGCGTGCGTGTGCGTGAATTATATTATGTTGACATACAAACGTCACTAATGCATGCGGGCATGTATTCGTGCGCGAACGCCTAGAATTGTGAGGAATTCAAATGGAATATGCACTTACGGTAGACTTGTGGATAAAAGTTGAGTGTACGGTATTGGGATGGACAAGGTTACACTAACAAAAACAGAACAGTATACGTGTGCACACTTATTTTATTGACTAAATATACAACCGCACAATGACATGACTTGCGGATGTCTGACCACTGCGCCATCGGTCAGAGCTTACGGGTCATTAGGACCACTCCATTGGCTCGTACATTGATGACTTGCGGGTGTTTACCACCAAGCCAGTGGTCGTGAGCTTATGTGTCATTTGCACCACGCCACTGGCTCGATCAATAATAACGATAATACCTTGATGTCAATGAAACAGTATGCCAATTAATACCGATAGAAGCAAAACATATAAAATCTAGAATATCAAACAGTACCGAAACTAGTCACAAAACAAGACAATTTATGTCAAAACTAGTATCAAACAGTAACAAAACTAGTCACAATAGACGAAAATCGATGTCAATAACTAGTATTAAAGAGTACCGAAACTAGTCACAAAAACAAACATTGATTAAAACAAAGCTATATAATCGATGCCGAAAGTAAACATAAAGCAAGTTCATATATACTCGTGTTAAAATTAGTGTCAAACAGTACTGAAACTATTCACAGAAACAAACAGTGCTTAAAAACAATGGCTAAAAACAAAGCTATTCTGTACAATCGATGCCGAAAGTACACATTAAGCAAGTTCATATATACTACTGTCAAACTGTATCGAAACTAATCACAAAAGCAAAATGTGGTGCTATAAGATCAAGATCGAAAGTGAAAATCAATCTCAAAATCTAGGCATGAACTACAAAATGCAACTTCGTATATAGTAAGTTCGCATCACCGGATCAGGGTGTCATTCCTTACAAGAATAAAATGTCTAATGTTCACACGTCACTGACTCAGAGTGAAGCTGTCAATTTATCGATCAAGTAATTGTGCCATTCTGTACGGGTAATGTTCCAGCTGACTTATTTACAAGCATGTCACGTGGACTCCATCATTGTCATGGGTAAACTACGGTAGATGAGGGTGGATATTTTCTCAACTGTATACTCCATTGCGAGGAGACAATAGAGAGGTGCTGGTTCTGTACTAAAACGAGATTACAAAAACGGTCGGTGTTATTAGTCACAATTACCGACCGTTTTTGTAATCTCGTTTTAGTATATGCAAATGTTATGATGTTAAACAGATGCTTTGATCATCAAGGTTTTGTCTCTCGTCATTTGATGTACAAGCACATCCACGTATCCAGCCCAATCGAACTCACGCGAAGCAGTTCAATTGAACTTCCGTAAAGCACTCAAAGCGAACTTAGCGTTGTTACATCGTCAATAACGTATTGGACGTCGATCGTATTTTAATATCACGCGATGATGATGATGATGACAACATGACATTTGTTAGGAGACAACTGACATTTGCACCCTCAACTGTCACTTAAGAAGACCAAGCAACGGTTGACCTAAAGCAATGCACCTGGTTATCGTCAGATGACGAATGTGATGATGATGATCTAAGAAAGACTTTAGCTAAGGTGGATAAAAATGTATTCTGTAGACGAGCGGTGGTCTCCAAATGCTCCATGAATCTTACGATGATGACGAAACTAACGTCCGATGCCAAGCTACGACGGAAGGTGAAACTTCTCGATCGTCACGACCTTTGACACCGCCTACTTCGCAAGGCTATTAAACAGAAATCGCTATCGACCCCACCACCTCAACCACGTGACGCGATGAACACTTCATCGATGCGTGTCCATATGCCAACACATGATGCACCAGAAACGTCCATACCACGTGACCTCACGTCCATCGTTCAGCTTCAATCACCATCGTTCGGACTCGCTTCTTCTTCCGATGTCACCTTGTGCAACAGAACCATCACCTCTCTATTGTCTCCTCGCAATGGAGTATACAGTTGAGAAAATATCCACCCTCATCTACCGTAGTTTACCCATGACAATGATGGAGTCCACGTGACATGCTTGTAAATAAGTCAGCTGGAACATTACCCGTACAGAATGGCACAATTACTTGATCGATAAATTGACAGCTTCACTCTGAGTCAGTGACGTGTGAACATTAGACATTTTATTCTTGTAAGGAATGACACCCTGATCCGGTGATGCGAACTTACTATATACGAAGTTGCATTTTGTAGTTCATGCCTAGATTTTGAGATTGATTTTCACTTTCGATCTTGATCTTATAGCACCACATTTTGCTTTTGTGATTAGTTTCGATACAGTTTGACAGTAGTATATATGAACTTGCTTAATGTGTACTTTCGGCATCGATTGTACAGAATAGCTTTGTTTTTAGCCATTGCTTTTAAGCACTGTTTGTTTCTGTGAATAGTTTCAGTACTGTTTGACACTAATTTTAACACGAGTATATATGAACTTGCTTTATGTTTACTTTCGGCATCGATTATATAGCTTTGTTTTAATCAATGTTTGTTTTTGTGACTAGTTTCGGTACTCTTTAATACTAGTTATTGACATCGATTTTCGTCTATTGTGACTAGTTTTGTTACTGTTTGATACTAGTTTTGACATAAATTGTCTTGTTTTGTGACTAGTTTCGGTAATGTTTGATATTCTAGATTTTATATGTTTTGCCTCTATCGGTATTAATTGGCATACTGTTTCATTGACATCAAGGTATTATCGTTATTATTGATCGAGCCAGTGGCGTGGTGCAAATGACACATAAGCTCACGACCACTGGCTTGGTGGTAAACACCCGCAAGTCATCAATGTACGAGCCAATGGAGTGGTCCTAATGACCCGTAAGCTCTGACCGATGGCGCAGTGGTCAGACATCCGCAAGTCATGTCATTGTGCGGTTGTATATTTAGTCAATAAAATAAGTGTGCACACGTATACTGTTCTGTTTTTGTTAGTGTAACCTTGTCCATCCCAATACCGTACACTCAACTTTTATCCACAAGTCTACCGTAAGTGCATATTCCATTTGAATTCCTCACAATTCTAGGCGTTCGCGCACGAATACATGCCCGCATGCATTAGTGACGTTTGTATGTCAACATAATATAATTCACGCACACGCACGCAAGCACAAACATCAAGTCCACCAATAAGCTTCACACACATGTCACGTTCACACATGCGCACTTACTGGCCACGCCCACATCTGCTATTCATCAGTTCCTTCATACCCTGTTCGCGCATGTATACATGTCCGCACGCGCATGAATATATCCATTGGTGACATGTCTATGTCAAGACAATTACATTATTTAGGTACATAGAAACGTGAAAGGGTCTGTCTTTCTTCATTTGTAAACGTGACTTCCACCATGAAACATCATCCGTGTCGTCATTGCGATGACGTATTTGAATCATACGTAGATCTGCAACCATATCAAGAGGAAAGACACCCGTCCACCGACTAAGCATCACCACCAGTGGCGACATCATGCGATCATCCGACACCAGCGATCGATCAACACACCTATTCGAAAGCACCACCGCAAGTGACGCCATCTACCGCATTTTCAAAGAAGAAAAAGTACTGGGTGAGAGATGTGGGAGAGGCTTCACAAGACGGTACGCATAACTACTACACATTAGGACGGTAAGTACCAATAGTAGTAGTATTAGTAGTAGAAGTAGTAGTAGTAGGATCAACGCGGGATCAACGGGATATGGAAAAACTACATCTGCTACGTCACGCGGCCAATATGATCGAACCGCCACCCGATGAGATCACGTGGTGCTAATGAGAATGGCGAAGCGTTTATGCCACGATGAATATAGCGAACGTGCAGTTCGTGGAAGGATTACCGAACGAGAGCTTGTTCGATGCATCGACGAGAAACCTCATGGTTATAAACGATCTGATGGCGGAAATGAACGAACAGGTCACGACCTTGTTCAAAAAAATGTCTTCACTTAAACACGTTTCTTCTGTATCTCGTGCAGAACATGTTTCCGAAGAAGAAGGAGAGTCGCACCATCAGTCTGAATTATCAATACATGGTGGTCTTCAAAAATCCTCGCGACACGTCGCAGATAGGTTATTTGGAGCGACAGATGTATCTGGGGTGCGTGAATTTTGTACAAGATGCGTTCGAAGACGTCACGTCAGTACAGTACGGATATCTCTCGGTTGATCTGAAACAGGACACACCCGATGATATACATCTGCGCACAGCCATCTTTCTAGATGTCGCTGTTCAGTACGTAAAGTATAAAAAGACCGCGCACGCGGCTAGTCTCTTTATTTACACGAAAAATGTGTATCTTCACGATGAACTCGTGAAGAGACTCATTCTCTGCATACAGGCGCTGAATAGATACAAGAGCACCGATATGAGGAGAGCCATCATCGCCAACTCCGACGCCGATCTTCTTTGCGCATTGGCCAAGTGCACCTACAACATATTGAAAAAGAACGCTCTCTTGATTCCGGTACAGAGGCGAGTATTGAGTAAGTACAAAACGAAACTACGCGAGTTGGTTCGCAGCTATGAGACGTCGCATCTTGCTCGAAAATAACCAGGTCGGCAAGGGACAGACCGGAGGTTTCCCGTCGGCCTTCCTAGCACCGTTGGCCAGTGCGGTCTTTCTTCCCTTACTCAAAGAGGTGCTACTCAAGACGTAGACGATGGAGCACGCTCGGAAAATGGCCTTGGTGGACGCACGACTCCTGAAGTGTGCGCGCGCAGCCGCCGACATCGGCGCCGACGGATTCCCTAGGGAAGAAGGTGCAGGCCCTCGTCGACGAGAAGACGGACATTCTCAACAGAAAGGATATCACCGCCGGGGCAAGGTCGTCATGTATAATCAAGTCTTGCAACGCTGCAACGTCGTGGGCGATAAACGCGTCAAAGAACCGGTACGCGTGGTCTCGGTGAAGAATGAACCAGCGGCGCCTCCGGCGGCGACGGGTTCGGCAGTCACAGAGTCTGGCGTTGCGGCCGATGTCGTCGACAGCCTTCCAATGACCTTGCAGCCCAAAGCCAGACGATTGATGGAACGTCTGAAAATATATATAGCGTGGACCGCGTGCGGCGAATACATCCATGAAGGTGTGCCAATTGCCGGAAGTAAAGTTGAAATCAAGGCGAGCGTCGTCGAATGATTCAATCGCATGTTAATTACGTATGTGGCGATACCTCTCGAAACACGAGACTGGGCGATACATCGCCGTCCTTGAAGACTTTGTAGTATCGTACAGCGACATCCCCCAACGCAGCATCGATATGCCTCCATCACGGGTGAATGCATCGAATCAGGAAAACATGTGGCAGCGCTGCTGTGAACACGACGGAAAGGGTGTTCACAAGTTCCACGTGAACGATAGCGTGCGTATCAGCAAGGTCAAGATACGTTTCCAGAAAGGCTACATGGCGAATTAGAGCGAGGAAATCTTCACGATACACGAGGTGCATCCCTCCGATCCACCCGTCGACCGATTGATAGACGTTCTCGACGAGATGTTGGACAGAACCTTCTATGAACCGAATTTGCAGAATGTGTCAGTGTTAGTCAATAAACTATACCGTGTGGAATTGTTAGTGCGGCGACGTATAGTAGGCAGACGAATGGAGGTGTTTGTGAAATAATACGGCTACACTTACAAATTCAACAGCTGGATCAACGCAAAAGCCCTCGTCGGGTATAAAAACTAGCCGTGAGTCCGACGACCTTTCATTCGTGCGATGACAGGCTAACATAGGTCTCCATCGTCGATGCGGAAGACATCACCGACGTGCAGCAGAGCACCGACGACAGGACTCATTGGCACATTTTGGATAACGTTTTTCGATCGTCTTTCTACGCCAGGTCGTCGTCTTGTACAAGGTCATCGTGTTCAGCAAGTACAACCTCGATCGCTCACCCTAGTTCCACTCTGTGGACGGCCCTGTTGATCAATTATTTGGGTTACCTGCAACCCAATCGGACGTTGAGACTACACCATGAGGATGAGTGATTTGTACATGACGTTTTCTAGCAACGCTTCCATATAGTCGCATCCCGATAACACCTTGGCGCATTACATCACTGACTTGCCTAGTCGTGTCGTGTTGTGTGGCGGCGACTGGGATTGTGGCATAGCAGAATTCCTGTACCAGCACACTCGGTACAACGTTCACGACGAGGATAGCAGGATATAACTCTACGAGTCCGATCGTATGGGATTCACTCCATGTAGCACGATCGAGCACAGGTATATCTACAACGTGACCCAGTCGATAAGCACCATGAACAAGGCGTTGATCTAAATGTCAACGGACGGCGAATTTAAGCTACACCGACATCTCTCAAAGGGTGACCTTTCGCAAGAAACTCAAAACCAACCGCTAGAGAGGGCCAGGGGAATCATACTAGGTTTCCATACAACGGTGGTCACCAGTAACAAAACAACGACCGCACTCGAGTACGTCCACCCGGCGCTACGTGAAAACAACATAGGTCTCAAACCGTCGGCTACGGTATCCGATCCACCAGACAGTGTTGGTGAGTACACCTTCTAGAAAGAGGACGATTCCGTGGTGGACATCAATGATTCACCACAATGTACATCTACACGGACGTCGTGAATTCACGTGTCGTCAGCGACCGTCTCGCACCCTTGTTGCGGAGCGTTGCGGTCAACGGACTGATCAGTCTCACTTTGTCGAAAACATTCGATCACGTCCAATACGTGTTTCTCTTGTGCATAGAGTTCGGGACGATAGAGCTCGATATAAGAGACGACAACTTACGATGTGTGCCATTCGAGCTCGGTAAGGTGACAGTAACACTTCATTTCAAACGACGAAGGACGGGACTGTTCTAAATATTAATTGCAACGATTACTACTCCCGCCAAGTAGGTTGTGCTCTTCCCTATTTCGCAGGTGACAGATACCAATGAGGTCACGGACTAGGAAGTCACTTCGGAGGACTATAGCACTATGCCGCTTATAAAGAGATTCCGACGCGTTGGGAAAGGGAGCGTTGAAGATCGGCGTCCGCACAGAACATCAAAACGGCAACAAAACAACGCGTCACGACTGCCGGTAAGAAGCTGTTGACTAACCTCTTGACCCCAGCGAGCTCCAAAGCGGATATAACAAGCACCCTCAAAGAAACAAACCTAGGCGGGAGACAGCACAAGAAACAAACGCATTCGAGGAAATGTGAGCTCGACATATTCGTGCATAGACATTCGTGCGAGGGGGTCAAGAGCGAAACCGACCTCTTTACCGCACCCCCGACAAAGACCAGCATCGTCAACATTCAAATGGTGCAACATCAACCCATATTGTTTTTCGACTCAGATGGTCCGATAGAATTCGTGATACCCGGACCGTGAGATGATTACATGGATCTAACCAGTACGATGCTACACGTTCAAGCGAAGGTGACCCTAACCGACGTAACCGACTTCGACGCCGCCGATCCCTTGGGTCGTTTGAATAACTGACTCCATTCGCTGTATGGTACGCTCGTGATCCCCTCGACCACCACGTATCCGTACCCCGCCTACGTTGAGACGCTGTTGAGCTACGGATACTTGGCAGAGTACCTCTCGAGGGCTCTGGTGTATGCCATCTGCACGGTGGGATTCAAAATGGCCTTCTATACGAACACGGTGGCGATGCGTCCCGTCTCCTGCAAGGTCTACTCTATTTCAGCGGAAACCTGGTCGCACACGCACAAGAATCTCTCCCTCGGCATCCTGCCGAAACGTCTCGTGCTGTGCTGCATCGATAACGACGCCTACAACGGGTCGTTCGAGTAGAACATTTACAACCAAAGTTCGACGACGACCTCTTTATCAGAAGCTAACCCAACCTGTTCAACTCGACCGGTAAGGAGCGGCAGGACGAAGGGAATGGACTGTCTCACGCCGACTTCCGAAACGGCTACACCTTCTTCGATTTGGATCTCAAACCCGACGCGTGCGACGGCATCTGCTACCATCTGGTACAAAAAGGCAACCTGCGCAACGAGATTCAATTCAAACATGCACAGACGACCACCGTGCACGTCATCGCTTACGCCGAGTTCGAGTCCGTGATGGAGATTGAGAAAAGCCGCAACGTCATTTACAACGATTTCTGATGAGATGGAAACCCTGCATATCGCTCGCCTACCTGCCATGGACTCGCACACTGAGTCGATCGTTCGCGCTATCGTGCCCAAAGACAAACGACCCACGACGATATACTTTCCCGGCCGCCTTCGTGGGTAACATCGGCACAAAGTATCTCGAGGTGTTTGTGCCTTGGTGTCCTGCAGTGTATATGTCGTGGCTCCACATTTTTTTTAACTTGTAATGCCGGCGTCAAATGTCTAGTCACGGTTACGCCATTCTTCTTTATTTTGGATTAGTATTTAACTTAAGGACTGAATGCTCATGATAAAAGAATGCATGTGTAAATGAATCTTAGCATGACCACGACTTCATAATAATATCTTGCAATATATATATATATATATATGTGTATGTGTGTGTCTGTGTGTGTGTGTGTGTGTGTGTGTGTGCGTGTGTGTGTGTGTGTGTGTGTGTGTGAGTGTGTGTGTTTAATTGAATAAATACAATATGTATGCTTACCATTTTATAATGTTTACCATTTTATAATGTATTTACTCTGACCCCATGTATTAGCCCGATTGTTAACAGTACTACTTGTATGATATACATTCTCCTCCTGTGGTTTACTTGTTTACCTGTTTACTTATTTACTTATCTATTGTGGTGTACTTATATATGTGTGTATGATCTATCACTATATCTTATTGTGCATGTGATATGAATATTATGTGATAACATCGTTCTTTGTACTTATCTTAACCTTGTATACATACATATGTAAGATTTTATATGAACAAGCCTACGCGAAATTTCATGTAACCCAACAGACAATAAAGTTGTTGTATTGTATTGTATTGTAACACGTACAGCGGTAAGAAAATGGGCGAACATTAGATAGTGCTGTACCTGGACGGGGATGGACACGGCGAATACTTCTGCTAGTACGGCCTGCCACCGCAACAAATCGAGTTCCGCAGCTTCATAATCAAATATTGCGAAGAATGGACTGATAAAACCGAGATACTTCAGAATTATCTGTCTAACGTTTACGGACAATATTGTATAGCTTATATCATGGTTTGCTGTCACGGCTTTTCGATGAAGACTTTTGTGAAAGTTTTCGGTACAGGGGGGTAAACGGAAGGGGGTAAACAGGAAGTCGTTGAGTTGTACGTGGACGTACAGGGAGGTCGCTTACTCGAAAGGAAAAATACAATGTGAATCTGAATGACACAACCTAAGCCACAGAACGTTAGTGGATACCCCGGTTATGGTAATTCTAGCACAGAAGGAAGAAGGTTAGGTAAAGGCACGACTCCAGTTACCTTAGTTACCTGTCGCAGAAGAGCTTGGAAAGTCAACCGTCGTAGTTGAAATGTGAGACATTCCGCGGAGATGCCAAACAGAAACAACTGGAGACAACAATTGCGCGTGTCATGATAACTCTAAACGGAATAGAGACATTTGTGAGGCTTTTCCTCTCTTTTGCTCTCCTGCCGCAGCAATGTTACGGTCAGAAATCACACTGCTGAAAACAACGTCTAATAAAAAATTGCATGCGTAATGCAATTAATGACGCATGCTACGATTCATGGAAACAATATGACATGGTAATTTACACGATCCACTCTATTGATGGTTGTTTTATATGGTATATGTTTAATATTATGTAAAATACTGCTCATCCTCTATATCTCTCGCGTGTCCATATCCGTTGACATGTTGCAGCTTTAGCAGTTAAGGGAATATCCGTTTGGACTTGGTGCACTCAAAGGATTTTGGCTCAGGGATCGAGGACAATAGTCGACTTAAGCGAACATTGATTTAACGTGGTTCGCGTTATGTGGAATGCGCAATATAATGCCACTCGCCCGGAGGAATATGGCGACGCCTGATACGACGCCAATCACAACAAACACGATACAACAGAACATCACTACTCTCTGTTGTTGGGAGGGGTCAGTCTCGGTGAAGACCTGCGGTAACAATCACACGATACAAGACCTGCTGCAGCAACCGCTCGATACAAGACCTGCGGTATCAACCAAACAATACAAGACCTGCTGTAACAACTACACGATACAATACTTGCAGCAACAACCAGACGATACAAGAAATGCGGTAACAACCATACGATAAAAGACCTGCGGCAACAAACACGCGATAATAGAACTGTGGCAAGAACCATACCATAAAATTCCTGCAGCAACAACCAAACGATAAAAGACCTGTGGCAACAACCACGC